>WNYC01000094.1:0-110905 GCA_021396375.1 Sporothrix mexicana | reverse complement strand
TTTTTAATATTATACAAAAAAAATTAAAAACCAAAAAAAAAAAAAAAAAAAAAAAAAAAAAAAAAAAAAAAAAAAAAAGGAAAGCGGACTCGGTTTGTAAGGATTTGGAAAGTGAAGTGGTACAGAGTGCGTGCAGGGGCCACACGGCCGTTTCCGTCTGGTTTGGAAGAAGTCGAGTCTGTTGTCGCCCGAGTGGTAAAAAGGAGTACGCCAAAGTACGACACTGTTGGCAAGCTAAAATCCCCGATATGGTGTTCTCCAAATCGCGTACGCCGTATATTGGCGCAGACTGGGGACATAATAATTAACGCAACTGTTCTCGATTACAATTCCGGGGTAACGCGGGGAGAAGGCGGGGAGGTTGAAAAGGTTACGGGGCCAAGGGCTTGACTAGGTGGGGATATATCGGAATTCAAACCCGAAAACAGAATGGCTCTCGTGCTGGAGTTTTGCCTTGCCAAAGTCAAACAGCAGCTAATGCCATACCTGGGGTAGGCTAGGTGTCAGAGAAGAAGGTGACAATACAAGATACAAGATTCAGAGAACAGGGCATTGGCATTTCGACTGAGAATGCTCTTGGAGTAATTGAGCAACACAAGTATAAAGTGTTGACGATCGCCACGTTTTCTTGAACTCCAAATAGTCATCTCCATTTCCAACCCAAACACACATATCCCGCGATGGCTACCAGCACACTACCACCCAAGGAGAGCGGCATCGCCTTGTCGGAGCAAGAAGACGTGCCCGTCGACATTTTTGCCGAGGACGTCGCGTATGGGCCGAACGGTCTGCGCGGCCTCATTGGCAACTCCTATGTATTTGGCGCTGCTTTCCTAGCGTCACTCGGCGGCTTCTCTTTTGGCTACGACCAGGGCGTCATCTCCGTCATCAACGTCATGGAGCAGTTCCTCAACACGTTCCCACGCACCCGGACTGCGTTCGGCTCAAGCTTCATGACAGCCATGCTGCTGCTCGGCGCCTTTGTTGGCTGCATCTTCATGCCCTTCGTTGCCGACAAGATCTCTCGAAAGTGGGCTCTCAGCGTGGTCGTTGTCATTTTCAACATCGGTGCCATCATGCAGACGTCAGCCAATAGCTACGCTGTTCTCGTTGCTGGCCGTGCTATTGGCGGCATTGGTGTGGGCACGCTCGCGATGGGCGCGCCGCTGTACATCTCCGAGATCTCTCCACCCAACCTCAGAGGCACTCTTCTTGTGCTCGAGTCCATTTCGATTGTTTCAGGTGTTGTCACCTCGTTCTGGATCACGTACGGCACGCGCCACATAGACAGCAACGTCTCCTTCCGTTTCCCTCTGGGCCTGCAGATGGTGTGTGCCTCCCTTCTTGGTGCTGGCATCCACCTGTTCCCCTACTCGCCGCGCTGGCTAGCACTGGTTGGCCGCAACGATGAGTGCATGGCGAGTCTTTGCAAACTCCGTGGCCTGACGCCCGACGACGCGCGTGTGCAGAAGGAGTACAAGGGCATCATTGCCGAGATCGAGTTCGGCAAGATGATGCGCGAAAAGGAGCATCCGGGCGTGGCTGGCTTCAAGCTTGAGGTGCTGTCGTGGGTCGAGCTGTTTCGCCCCAAGATGCTGCGCCGCACTGCAGTCGCGTGTGGTGCTTGCTTTTTCCAGCAGTTCTCGGGCATCAACGCATTCATCTACTACGCACCCACCCTGTTCCGTTCCATCGGACAGTCCGATGAGATGTCCCTTACGCTCTCGGGTGTGTTCAACTGCCTGCAGCTCGTTGCTGTCGCCATTTGCTTTGTCGTCATTGATAAGGTCGGCCGCCGTCCTCTTGCCATCTGGGGTGCTTTTGGTTCGTGCATCTGCTACAGCGTCATTGCGGCTTTGGATGGTGTCCACCACAGCAAATGGATCAGCAACACCGCGGCTGGCTGGGCTGCTGTGGCCATGGCCTTCAGTTTTATTATGACCTACGGTGTATCCTACTCGCCCCTCGGTTGGCTCCTCCCTGCTGAGGTGTACCCCAACTCGAAGCGCGCCAAGGGTGTTGCCCTAGCCATTTGTGCGAACTGGCTTTGCAATTTCACCGTTGGCATTGTTACGCCCCCCATGATTGATAAAATTGGGTTCGGGACGTATGTTTTCTTTTCCATCATGTGCGGTCTTGCTGTTGTGTGGGCTTACTTTCTCGTTCCCGAGACCAAGGGCAAGACACTGGAGGAGCTGGATGTCATGTTTGGCGGTAGCACTGGCCCGGCAGAGACGGAGGTCATGCGGGTGGCTGCTGTTCACGCTGAACACATCCTGTCCGAGTACCAGACTCGCTCTCGCGTTTAGATGTTTAGATCGGGGAGATCGCCTTTGTGGGGAAGGCCATGAGTCAACCCACCAACAATTCCAGCCCTGCAATTTGCCAACATTTTGTCAATTAGCTCTTAGTCCCAAGTGTATTTACATACGACGAATTTGCTCCCTGAATTGCCTTGCGCCGTGCCCGACTCGTATGATGGATGACCTGCCACATATGCTACCGGAAATGTAACCCGTTATTGCGCGTTGTTTGCGGAGATGTCGCAGTTCAAATCAGACGTTTTGACGCAACTGTTGTCAGGTGGCGTGCAAGCATGTATGCAGCCCTGTTGATGCGCTCGCTTACTTTCGTATGATGATGATGGAAGATGTATCTCTTCAGAACTGCCATGCGACAATAAGTTACAAAATATCGTAAACCGTAAACCTACGGAGCTAGTTACAATTAATTCACAATCGATTGCTTCTTGTTTTTTCATTCTTTCAGATATCCTTAGGATCTCAGGCCTATACAAGAATATGGGCAAAACTGCTGAAAGCCAAAACAGCTTAGTCACCCGAATCTCCACCCTTCGACTCGAGTCAATGATTACATAATATTATCTATTTCTCCGCATTCGCCCCTCTTACATGGCAGCCAACGGACGGAAACTGGGTTCCGTTTTTCAACACTGCTTGTACTGATTGGTGGCAGGTGAGCCATGTTTCCATGCCTGTAAGAACAAAGGACCCCAGTCAGGTGGGACACCGACTCCTCAAGATACCTTAACGTTGACAGGCTATTACGTTGTTTGGGGATAACCACGCGCTCTCGCCGATTGCATTGTACGGAGCACAGGTCAGGCTATGATCTGGCCATATCAGCGAATCAGCGATACTGATCCTATTACCTTGCATCCAGGTGGCAGCCGCCCACCTGTCGTTCGAGGAGGCATCCTGCTCTGAGTTACGCTCCGGAATTCTCCGGAATTCCCACACCGGACCGCCGACCTGACCGCAATACTTTTCCCGCAGGATCGGTCTCAGCCTCCCGCCACAATGGAATCATCTCCCAAGCCCGAGACAAAACGGAAGCATGTCACCACGGCTTGTGTGTCGTGCCGCGAGAGTAAGATCAAGTGCAACGGCGCGGCGCCGGCATGCTCGAGCTGCCTTAACAAGGGCAAGGAGTGCCGCTACGAGGCACGCGAAGACCGCCGTAAGCTGTCGCTGCGCATCGCCGTCGAGCTGCTCAACAACCGCATACAGCAGCTTTCCCAGTTCATCCAGGACTATGGCCTTGAGCTGCCATCAATGCCGCCGGACGACGACAAGACACTGGCAGGCATCTTTCAGGCATTGGAACTGCCGCGCGCCCCATTCCCGACCACGATTGAGGGGCCTGGAAGCGATGCCAGCACGAGCGGGCGCCCACGGTGGAGGGCGACAGAAGACGTCGTGAATGTGGCCACCCCGGCATCGAATGCAAACGCCCAGAACGCCCAGAACGCCCAGAATTCCCAGAAGAACGACGACGACGCAGCCTCCACTAACTCCCCTTCCATTGTGTCCACCACGACGGCACCTGCTACAGTTGCCAGTATTCCTGCTATAGTGCCGACCCAGATGCAACCCCAGGCCAAAGTCACGGTACCAGTGGTGCCAGTACCGGGCAGCAACGGTGCTAGCTGGGAATGGAGCATGCCCCTGGATGCCATGCAGCCACCGCCATTCAGAGGGAACATGCCCATGCCAAGGAACATGCCCATGCCAACATCGACACCTCCCATGCAGCAGCAGCAGCAGCAGCAGCAGCGGCAGCAGCAGCCGGCACAGCGTCGCCAGCAACAACCTCAACACCAACTGTCGATGGGGTTCCCCAGCGGCCCGCCAACGGACATGGACGACGGCCCGAGTTCGACAAAGAGCATCAACGAGCTTGTGGACCAGCTCTCGGACCGCGTCGGAACACTGCACATTCGCCCTGGAGGCCATATCCGGTTCTACGGGTCAACGTCCAATTTCAACCTGCTCGAGTCGCCGGCATCCGACGTGGCCATGAATGTACACCGCACCATCCGCGACGATGGGCCTGGGCACTTGGATCGTCTGGGCCTTAATAAAAAGGTGCCACCCGAGATCGAAGACCACCTTGTGGAGCTCTACTTTACATGGCAGGACCCGTCCTTCCACGTCGTCGACCGCACCATGTACGAGGAGGCCAAGGTGGCGTGGCGTGAGCGGATGGAGGACACGTCGTACTACTCGGAGGCTCTGCGGAACGCCATCTGTGCACTCGGCGCTGCCTTTGACGCTCGCCACCACCCGGCCTTTGTCACCTTCCCGCGCTCGCTGGCCGACTTTTTTGCCGACCGGGCAAAGGCTCTGCTGGAGATCGAACTCGACTCGCCGTGTGTCGCCACGATCCAGACACTTGTGCTCCTCAGTTCGCACGACATCGGCTGCGGCCGTGATGCACGAGGCTGGCTGTTTAGCGGTGGGTGTCCTCTCTCGCATTCTTTCTGGATTCCTCTCCGGCTTTCTCTCTGGCAGCTGCACTAACAAAAACAGGCATGGCTATGCGGCTTTCATTTAACCTAGCACTCCACCATGACCTCAAGCCGTACATATCTTTAGGCGTTGTCACCACGGCCGAGGCCGAAGTCCGGCGGACCGTGTTCTGGGCGGCCTGTATAGTTGACCAGTACGTAACCCGGCGTAACCCCCGCACCTTTGTCTTTTTGTCATTGTCTTTTTGTCTCTGTCAGTAATTCAGTAATAGCAATTTCTAACGACAAAGCGTCTGGAGCTTTTACCTAGGCCAGCCCTTCCGCATGACTATGGAGGGCGTCAGCCTGGGGAAGCCGAGCGGCAAGGTTGGCACAGAGGGGGGCCCCGCAAAGTACACATCCAACAACAACAACGCCACGACGCCGACGTTTTCACCCCGGCCCCTAACCGAACATATGGAGGATGTCTTCCGGTTCCAGGTGCTTTTGTTTGATCTTATGGCACCGCTCAGCGATACCCTGTATGTTTCCTGTTTACTGCTTACTGGCTCCTGTCAAGAGAGAGATGCACCGGTGGATATACATGCGCCCATGTGTACTAACAACGAAGATGCGGAGGCGATACGATGTCGAAGAGCATGCTGCTGGACACCAACCACCAAATCTTTGCCAAGCTCAACCAGTGGAAAGAGAGCCTCCCCATCGAGCTTCGTGTAGACCTCACGAACCGAGAGACCGCCTACCCCCCACACGTCATTCTTCTCCAGTAAGCAAGATGATAAGCAAGATGATGAGCAAGACGGTATGACATCATCCGGATCGCAAAGCAGCGCTAACAGATCAGCATGCAATATTACCAGAGCGTCATCTACGCTCACCGCCCGTGGATGTCCAAGAGCTATATGCCGCCACACATGGCCGCCCAGGGCCCGGGTGCCGACCATGCACGCAAGATGTGCATCGACGCTGCGTGTGCCATTGCCCAGCTGCTGCGTCTGTACGAGGAGCGCTACACGCTGCGACGGATCAACATCCAGGCGGTTGCCATTACGTTCTCCGCGGCTCTCCTGCTCGTCTTTGCCACCGTGTCCCACTATCAGCCGGTGCGCGAAGACGAGATACTGGCGGATCTCACCGCGTGCTTCCGCGCGCTGGATGAGCTGGCACCGTCGTGGGACACAGCAAAGCGGGCCCGTGATTTCTTGATCCGCCTGCAGCGGCATTGGGAACGCCAAGCCCGCTCATCATGGACGTCCACTTCACCTCGCGACGAGACGAGCTCGCTCAACGGGTCGATGAACTCGGACAGTGCCTCCACAGCACGCAAACGCCCCCGCATGTCCATGTGCGCAGGAAGCAGCGAAGGCAGCGGTCCTCCGATGCGGTTCCGTGCGGATGCGGCGTCGTCTCTGAGTGGAGAGTACTGGGCCACCAGCAGCAACAGCACTGCGGTTGACTTTGGCGTCGACCTTGACTTTGACCTCATGCTATCAACGAGCATGGAGGACATGCCCGGCAATTGGGGCAATGTGTTTTCGGTGCAATCAGCAAACACCATTCTGGATTAGACATGAATGTAAAGTTTATATACTGTTGACGTCCTCTTGCCTTTACCCTTACGTTGTCCACAGCATCTCGCGGCCGGTCTTGGGTTACTCCTGTCCTAGTAGTAAATAGTAAAACCGTTCTCTGGATTGTCGTTACTGCAGTGCACTCCATTTTCATCAAGACATTTTGAATCATTGCTTTGGCTATTTTCGATATCATAACGGCTCATTATTTTTCTATTTTCCTATTCACTGGACTTTTCTTCTACAGCAGACGACCGGCGTGGATGCCACCAGTGATGAGGATGTCGTCCGACGTGTGGTACGCACTGGCGTCGGAAAGCAGGTACACAACAGGCACCTTGAGGTCCATGCGGTCGCCAATGCGGCGCATAGGCGGTTCGTTGGTCATAATGTCTGCCAGCCACGGGTACTTGTCGCACAGGTCGATCGTCATGTCTGTCAGCATGTAGCCCGGCGAAATGGAGTTGACCCGTACGCCAATCGAGGCCAGCTCAACACCCAGCGCTTTCGCGAGCGACATCACGGCGCCCTTGCTCGCGCAGTAGTCGCTTGTCGTCTGGCCCTTGCTGGCGACATGTGCTGCAATCGAAGCGATGAACACGATCGAGCCACCGCGGGGGTTGAAGTCTGTGGGCTCCTGCTTGGCCATCTGGGCGGCTGCCAGCTGCGCAGCGTAGTACGTGCCGAGGACGTTGATGTTCATGGTTCGGGCGACGGACTCCGCACTGCGCTTCAGGAAAGGCTCGTCGGGGCAGATGCCAGCAGCGGTGACACTATCAGTCAGTAAGTCAGTAAGTCGGTATTGGTCGTGGAATGAGCTCGCTGAGATGGTATGCTTAGATGGTATACGTACAGGCCATCGATGCGGCCAAAGTCAGTAACAATTTCGGCAAAGGTCTTTTCGAGGACGGGGAAGTTGGTGACGTCGCTCCTGTTCTGTTAGGTCTGGTCCTCATGTACCTCGTATGTCTGCTTGCTTTTCCAAGAATTTGAAACGCACTTGTAAAGCTTGACCTTGACATCAAACTCGTCCTGAAGCTTCTTGAAGTGGTCATGTGGCTTGTCAAGGACATCGATGATGGCGACGTTGCCACCGACCTCGGCGACGGCAAAAGCAAACGCCAGGCCGAGGCCACGGCCACCACCGGTGATGACAATCGTGCGGCCCTTGAGCGAGATGAGGTCGTGGACGGTCCGCGTCAGGAACTTGTCCGGGTTGCGGTCGAGCGTAGCCTTGGGGGTGGGAGTAGCCATTGTGCTTGTATTTGGTGTGGTTGTGTGCGGTTGTGTGCGGTACGATGAGGATGAGGCTGGCCTGTGTCCCCCAAAAACTTCCAAGTTGTCTGGGAGCTGTCTCAATATGTTCAAAACATATGCGCAAAACCTGACTGGGAGCTGTCTGCTGAAGCTGATTTAGCCACGTCCTCGGGCGCCTTTCCGGCGCGGGGTAATGCGAGCCAGAGAGACAAACTGCGCCAGGGGTTTGTAAATCCCGTCATAACTCAAGCCATTCTCCGCATTTCGCCCCACGATCCCATCAGCTGCCTGGCAGAATTCGAAACATTGACCTTTCCTCCCACACTACCCCAAACTAGGGCATATGTAGGGCCATTGGGGTTGATGTCAGTCGGGCTTTGAATTCCGGTCTCCTCATTGGGGCTGTTTAACTAGATGCAGGTCTCCTCCGCAATACGTCGTAGTGGGTCGCCATTTCTTCCTCCGATGTGGGACACCAGCCCTCAAGCTAGGCGATAATGATTTTTTTCTGGCGGAACTGTAGTCCGGTACAAGGACCCG
This sequence comes from Sporothrix mexicana, assembly GCA_021396375.1. Taxonomy (NCBI): domain Eukaryota; kingdom Fungi; phylum Ascomycota; class Sordariomycetes; order Ophiostomatales; family Ophiostomataceae; genus Sporothrix; species Sporothrix mexicana. Next base: position 102,766 of record WNYC01000094.1, on the reverse strand, counting down.
TTGGCTTTCATCACGGACCAGCACGACAATGTGGTGATAAGTTACGCCGAACCCGGCCGAGAACGGCCATTGCGAGGCAATGGGCTGGCAATATACCAGCAATGGCCACTGGCCTCGACTACTTATCACTATCGGACGCTGCCGCTGTTAAGAGTGAGCATTCATCTCTCACGTCACCTCTTGTGGAGCGTCTCGAGCATTAACACACTCCACACCCAACACTCAGGTATTCGACTATTCGACCACCCTTCTTCGACATCACACCAGAATGACAGTGCACGGCAAGCTGCAAGGCAGGCGGCCCCAGCTCGACGACGACGACCACGCCGTGCTGGCACTGAGAAACTTTATCTTCGATATCTGCAACCAGAACGGCGGCGGCCACGGTGGCTCTGCCATCGGCATGGCCGCCCTCGGTGTGTCGCTGTACAAGTACACGATGCGTTACAACCCGGCAGACCCGGGGTGGTTTGACCGTGATCGCTTTGTTCTGTCCAATGGCCACACTGCCATGTTCCTGTATGCCCTGCACCATCTGGTGGGCTACGATGCCTGGACCATGGACCAGATCAAGGGCTACGGCAGTGCAAAGACCAATGGTTACACCACACTATGCCACGCCCACCCTGAGGTCGAAGATCCGGCTGTTGAGGTCACAACTGGCCCGCTTGGCCAGGGTATTGCCAACGCCGTCGGTCTCGCCATCGCCGGCAAGAACTTGGCTGCGCGCTACAACCGGCCCGAGATGGACGTTGTCTGCTCACGTGTCTACTGCACAACAGGTGACGGCTGCCTTATGGAAGGCGTTGCACTGGAGGCCATTTCGCTGGCCGGCAGCTTGAAGCTCGACAACCTCGTCCTCATTTACGACAACAACCAGATTACGTGCGATGGCCCGCTGGACTGGATCAACGAGGAGGACGTCAACACGAAAATGCGTGCGAGTGGCTGGGAGGTGCTCGACGTGGCCGACGGCTGCTACGATGTCCAGGCTCTTGTTGCTGCGCTGGAGTACGCCCGCACGATTCCCGGCAAGCCTGTCTTTATAAATGTGCGCACCGTGATTGGTCTCGGTACTGCTGCGGCCGGTACTGCCAAAGCACACCATGGCGCCTTCGATGCTGAGAGCGTTGCTGCCTCCAAAATCCTGGCCGGCCAGGACCCCAAGATGACGCACGAGATCCCAGCCGACGCACTGGCCTACTTCCGCGGAGCCAAAGCGCGCGGCAAGAAGCTGCAATCCGACTGGGACGCCCTCATCACGCGCTACCAGGCGAAATACCCCGAGCTCGCCGCTGACTTCCTCGCCCGCTGCAGGGGTCACAATGGCGATGCGTGGAAATCGCTGCTCGAGGGCCTTGACTCGGCGAGTTTCAAGGGCATGGCCACACGTGAAGTCAACGGCGCCATCATTGAGAAGATGTGGAAGGCGCACCCTGCGTTTTTTGGTGGAGGTGCTGACCTTGTCAACTCCAACAAGGTACCCTATGAGGCCGCCGAGGTGTTCCACCCATCTGTCGGCTTCTCTGGACGTTATCTGCGCTATGGCATTCGTGAGCACGCCATGGCATCGATCTCCAACGGGGTTGCCGCCTACAACCCCGGCACCTTCCTGCCCTTCACCGCTACATTTTTCATGTTTTACCTTTATGTAAGCCTACCCATTCCCATTCCCCTCTTATCACTGTAACTAACAAACAACAAACAGGCTGCTCCCGGCGTTCGTATGGGTGCATTGAGCCACCTGCCCGTCATTCACTTTGCCACCCACGACTCCTTTGCTGAGGGTCAGAATGGCCCTACACACCAGCCTGTCGAGCTCGACTCGCTCTACCGCGCCATGCCCAACCTTTCCTACATTCGCCCCTCTGACGCCGAAGAGGCAATCGGTGCCTGGCTGCTGGCTGTGGGAAAGACGACCGGCCCGTCCCTGCTGTCCCTGGGCCGTGATGCCGTCGGCCCCATTCCCAACACAGACCGCAACAAGGTTGCCCTTGGTGCATACGCCATTGTGGAGCCTGCAAAGCAGGCCCAGGTCACGCTGGCCAGCTGCGGCACCAACCTGCACTACGCAGTGGCTGCTGCTGGGAGCCTGACCGCGGCTGGCATTCCCACGCGGGTCGTCAGTGCACCGAGCTTTGAGCACTTTGACGCACAGGATAAGACCTACCGCGCATCTGTGTTCCCGCTCGATGGCTCCCCCGTCATCAGCGTGGAGGAGTATGTTGCTACGACGTGGGCCCGCTACGTCACAGCCAGCATCGGCATGACCACATATGGCTATTCCGCTTCCAATGCAAGCAACTACAGCCGTTTTGGCCTCGACGCAAAGGCCATCGAGTCGCGTGTCAAGGCGTATCTTGTTGAACTGAATGGTGCTGATGCCAGACAGGCAGGCTGGAGGGCTATCTAGAGGGCTATCTAGAGGGCTATCTAGTATCGTGTTTTCGCAAGTAATAGATAATAGATTTAATTCAATCGTCCTATTTAGGAGGGGAAGGGCTCACTTTCAGAAACAGAAATTTCAGAAACATAAACTTATATTTGTGTCTTGTAGTTTGTTGCGATTTGGCCATTCGCTTTCTTGGGGTTCGTGTTTGATTTCCATTATGTATTCTTTGCAGTCTTAAATCCCGAAATTAATTGTGAAATATTTCAATTTGTGTGAGTTTCTTGCCTGCATGGTCAAAACAGTTAGCAAGTAGCAACTGTTTCATTTTCCAACATAAAGTCTATAATTGCCATATCATTCATCATTTCTCGAAACTATCCTAATAAAAATTAAAAATCAACAACAGTCTTGACGACGAGTCTGCCCTTGTCGTCCCGCGTCTTGCGCGCCATCTCAAGCGCATCCTGTACCGAGTACAATCCCTTGAACCGGTGGGTGAGCATCAAGGAGACGTTCGGCAGCTTCTTCCCGTCCAACGGAGACCCCGTGATTGACGCCGCTGCAATCTCGATGGCGCGTTCGTAGTCGTTGGCATACCGCCACGTCGCGACAAGGTTAATTTCCCGTGCCGTGAGCTCGGAGATTGGCAACGTGTGGTTTGGTATGCCCATGCCCACAAGTATGACGCTTCCACCAGCAGCAGTGGCCTATTTTGTCCTGTGTTAGCTGTAAACTGTAAAATTGCTCCAAAAATATAAAGATAGGGGGAGGAGAAAGAGAACAGTGACACTTGCATAGATGCTTGACTGGAGGCACGACTCGGCACCCGTGCACTCAAATGTCCGCTGGACCGTACCGACAGGGCTGCCGTCCGGCCATTTGAGCGACGCGATCTCGGTGGCTGTCTCCATCGCAATTTCCAGCTTATCCTGTAGGGTATCGCCGCGTCTGGGCTTGACAGCATACACGACCGACGCGAAGCCGTGGTCCTTGGCAAACTGCAACCGGCCCTCATCAATGTCCACCATGACAACATCCACATCTCCGCCACCGTCGGCACGCGCCGCAACCGCACACAGCAACCCAACGGCTCCCGCTCCAAACACCAGGCAAGTCGACTTTCCGTGTCCGTTGGGTGCATTTATTGTGTTTGGTCCGGCACGACGCACGGCGTGGGCAGCCACCGCCAGAGGCTCAAGTAGGGCACCGGCGGCAAAGTCCAGCGCCGACGGCAGGTGATGCACCCATGCCGCCGGATGGTCGACAAACTCTTGTAGGGTGCCCTGGAAGTGCGGAAACTTGCTCCCGGAGCTACGGAAGCGAAGTGAAGGGCAGATATTGTAGCGGCCGCTGCTGCAGTATGCACAGTCAGCCCGGGCACAGGGGACGCCGCACTCTATGGCGACCGGGTCCCCGACCTTTATATCTGCAACGCCGCTGCCGACAGCCACGACCTGGCCGGCCGACTCGTGCCCAAGGCACAATGCCTCTTTCACCTGGATACTTCCGTTTGCAAAGTGTGTGTAGTAGTGGACGTCAGAACCACAGATTGTAGTGGACCGAATTGCAATGCGGACATTGTCGGCCGCCAAAGGCTCCAGGCTGCGAGCTTCGAGCTTCAGCATTCTAGGCTCTTGAAGATATTGTCCACGGCTGGTTTCGGTGGTGGTCGACATCGTGGTGGTTTCTCACAAATAAAATGAGATTTTGGTTCTTGTCCGTATATTATCAGCGTTTTAGTGAATTGAAGTCAGAGATAAATAAAAGGTAAACAAGAAAGTTGGGGAAGAGGAGAGAAGGAGATATTCGGTAAGATGGACATTGCCCCTCAACCACAGATGATGGGTAACGGTTGAGTTTCGTGTCAATATACGACATACATCGCGCACTGAAGGCATTTTGACCCACTTTTATTTATTTTCTGTGCCCTGAGTCCCTGACTACGGAGTACTCCGTACACGCCATCGTGATGACAATGGACGCAGTAAAAAAACATGTCAAGACTCGTCATCCCCGCCGCCACTATGCTTCACCGGAAGACACGTCCGCAGCCAGCGTGAAATTAGTCGCACATAATCGTCACATTTCCAGAGAATATAAAATAAAAATAAATACAAAAATATGAAATCGGGTTTTGGTGGCGCGGAATTCCAATCCCGAGCTCGCCACTCGCGGAAGCGCAGGCTCACGGCAGCTCCCCGGATTGGATTCCTACTGAATGAGGGGAGCTGTTTTCCCAGTAAGGAAATCGATGTACCAAATGACATTGGGCTATTGGGCTTGGGAGCTGTCTTCCGAAAAAAGGTCCCCCGTTACCCCATAAGACCCTGGATGAGCTGGCCGGGTCCAAGTCATCTTCAACCCATCTTCACCTGCACTCGATCTATACTTCATTCCAGCTTCGTTCGAGAGACAAGACACCCAACACGAGCAAGACATTATTCGTGTTATCTAACTTCAAGTCATCCAACTCCAACCACTCATTCTCGCCAAACTCACCGGCAACGCCACAATGCTGCTGCCATATACTAGCGGGCTGGATGCCATCATCATCGGTGCAGGCCCGGCGGGCATAGCTATGGCCTACCGCCTGAAGCATGAGCTCAACTTCCATGACTTTGTCATGTACGAGAAGCTGGACGGCGTTGGCGGCACCTGGAAGGCAAACACGTATCCTGGATGGTAAGCATCAGCACAGCGAGAACCAAAGATTATGTACCAGCTAGTACCAGCTAGCACCAGCTAACGATACGAAATCAGCGGTTGTGATTTGCAATCTCACCTCTATTCCTTCAGCTTCAACCAGAACCCCAATTGGTCCAAGCAGCTGTGCGAGCAGCCAGAGATTCTGCAGTGTACGTAAACGAACACCAGCTCATGCATAACATGGATGAGATCAAGATCACTGACAGTTCAGACATGGAGGACACCGTCGACAAGTTTGACATCCGCAAGCATGTACACACCTCGATCGAGTGCACCGGCGCAAAATGGCACGGTGACATTTCAAAGTGGGAAGTGTTCCTGAAGGACTTGCAGTCCGGCCTTGAGTACTCGCGCTTCGCCTCTGTCTTCGTGTCCGCCGTCGGCGCCATCTCTTTCCCACGCCACGTCCAGTTCCCCGGCATGGAGACGTACAAGGGCCACATGTTCCACACGGCCCGCTGGGACCATTCCGCTTCGTGGGAGAATAAGCGCGTCGCCGTCATCGGCAACGGCTGCAGTGCTGCACAGGTCGTCCCCGCTCTGGCCAAGAAGGCCGCCTTTGTCAAGCAGTATGCTCGCAGTGGCCAATGGTTCCACGAGCGGCCCAACCGCGATTTCACGTCCGTCGAGAAGTTCTTGTTTCGCTATGTCCCTCTGAAGCAGAGGCTGCTGCGCCTGCGCATCTTCCTCGACGCCGATGAGGAAACCACCACCTACTTCCCCACCCCCAAAGGCGTGCGCGAGCGGATGAAGAAGGAAAACGAGTCCAAGGCTTACATCCGGTCCAAGGCACCCGAAAAGTACTGGAACGCGATTATCCCGACCTTCCCCCTGGGCTGCAAGCGCCGTATTTTCGACCCAGGCTACCTCGACTCCCTCAACCAGCCCAATGTCGAGCTGCTGCCCGAGGGTATCCGTGAAATCACCGAGACGGGCATTGTCAGCGCGTCGGGCATCCGCGACGACTTTGACATTATTGTGCTGGCGACCGGCTTCCAGGTCTCCGAGTTTTTGACGCCCATGGACATCCATGGCGTCGACGGAAAGTCGCTCCACCAGCAGTGGAAGGAGTGCCGCGGCGCCCAGGCCTACCTTGGCACGCATGTGCACAACTGCCCCAACCTCGCCATTCTCTTCGGCCCCAACACCTTCCCGGCCAACAACTCGGCGCTGTTCGCCTGCGAGACCCAGGCCGACTACGCCGTCAAGTCGCTCTTTAAGCCGCTTGTCGACCGTGTTGCCTCCGTCATCGAGGTCAAGCAGACCGTGGAGGACTACACCACCAACGCCATACACAAGGAGCTCCAGGCTACCGTTTTCTCTGCTGACTGTTCCAACTGGTACATTGGCAAGTTCGGTCGTAACGCCGCGTCCTGGCCCGGCTTGGCTCGCACCTACTGGATGAGGACTTTCTTGCCCGACTGGTCCGCGTTTAACATGTCCGGTGGCTCTGCCCTGTGGCCATTGTACAAGGTCCGCCGTTGGGTGTACACTGCCAGCGCCCTCACGAGGACGGTTATTGCTTTGCTTGCTGTTGCAGCCGTGCTCAGGTACAAGCAGACTGATCTAGAAGTTCCTGGCCTGGCCATCCTGAAGAGTCTGCTTGCAAAAGTTTTCTGATCCCTGAAATCGTGATAAATCCTCATTAGTTATGGTTCTAGTTAATATATATTAATTTGTATTAATATTGAAACTGCAGTCTCTATACATAATTCAACAAAACTCTAGAAAAAGCTGTAAAACTTTTAACGTATCATATAATGGCTTTTATCCAGTTAGAAGTCAATAGCCAGGAGTGGCTAAGAAAGGCGAATACTAATAATACCAACAATAAATGGTTTTTACTTTTACCTAGCTAAAGAACCGCTCCCGTGCATCGGGTTCAAGAATGAATGACCCCGACACAGTCTCGTATGAGTATGCAGAAAAGTCGATTCCATACGGTGTCTAGGTACAAAGATGAAGATTAGTGCATCATCATCATTGTTGGCAGATAATTAACTATCAAGTGACGTACCGGTTGAAGTGAGAAGCCCCAGTTCGGTGGGACAGTCATCTCAGCTAGATCATCCCTCCGAAGGTCCAGGAAGTATGATAAAAGCACACGAACAACTGCTCGATGGGTGACCAAAAGCATGTGGTCCTTGCGGCGCTCGATCTCCAGAATCACAGGTCGGAGGCGGTGGGTGAGGTCCAGGTAGGACTCGCCACCGAGGCCAGGCCACCGGTACTGCAACTTAAACCTCTTCCGCGCCTCATACACGCTGGGATGGTTTGCAGCGATCTCCGCGAAAGACAGTCCTGTCATGTCACCCGCATTTAAGTCGTCGAGCATCTTCATTTGAGACTTGCTGAATCCATCATCGAAGCCAGCAGCGGTCTCAATTGTCTGTGGCATCGTCGACGTCCAAACAGAAAATTTGGGATCGCTGGCAGAACTGGCAGAACTGGCAGAACTAGCCGCGCTGTCGCTACGTCTCTTAGCGGCCGCGTTCGCCTCCCATTGCGCTCGCTCAGACTTGACGAATTTAGTCATTGCAGCCGCGTACGTCTTGCCGCTGCTCGTCAACGGCGACGGCCTGCCAATACGACCAACACTGTCGTCAACACTTTCGCCTCCGCAGAAGATCCATATTTGCCGCTCCGACAGGTTGAAGTTGAGCATGTACTCGACGACTTGATTTGAAAGAACGCCCTGGATCAGGTGTGTATTAATCCTCCGGCCGACGTCAATGACCTGTAGGAACGGTATCTTTTGCTGCTCTTCGACTTTCCCCAGTGCCTCATATGACTTCTCGTAAAAGGCAACACGCTGTCGGAAGTCATGGAGTGCTACTTCAGGATTTTGGGTGCGGTAGTCGGGCCCATCGAGCTTCAGTCGGAAGTTGCGCTCGAGGAGGTCGTGGTCGTAGCAACAGCTCTCAAAAAAGAGCACGCCGTCGAGGGTGCCGGTTCTCACCCGAATGTGGTCCAGGACGCGTTTGCGTCGCTGCGTTGTGCTGTTCGTGGCGTCTAGGATGCCGATACGGCTGCCAGTGGTCGCATCGCGCCATAAAAGAAGCTCATCAAGCGTCTCCAGCGCCAACTGGTCGCGGATGGACACAAGATCCGGATTTGTCGGATTGAAGAACGTGGCCGTATGATACTGCCGGTCGCCCGGCTTCTGCCCAGAGTGCTCGACTGTCCGGCGTCGCTCGCCGACATTGAAGACGCGGGTCTCGTACTGCAGCCAGTTGAGATACCGCGAGAGCTTCTTCACAATGTAGCTTTTGCCCCTAGCTGGCAGCCCAACCATGACGATCACTAGCTTCGGAGCGGCATCCATGTTCATGCCTAAAATGGGTAATTTGGGCTTGCTATGGTAGTGGACAGGCTCGGCTGTATGATTTTGCGCCACCAGGGACAGCTGACACTATGTAATCCTGTTCATCAATGCCTGGAGTTTTTGTTTTCCGACTGATGCGTAAGAGTGGGCCCCCGGGATTGTGTTTCCCAAGGAGACGAAGGAGACTTCGGGGCATATTCCCGACGAATGGAAAACACGCGGATGAGCTCCATAACCCTAGGCTAGAATAGCCCGACTAGAGTCGAATGACTATTGCGGAGCTACCCCAGGCTCTTACTCCTGCCGGAGCATGCGATGATGCCTTCTGCAATCCGAAGCTCATATTAGTGACTCCATTTCCAGTCACCGCTCCAGTCACCGTGGTATCTGCACCCCTCTGTTATTGACAGCATTACCATCGGCAACCATAGAGCACACAACGATGTCTTACCACGAAAAGCACATAAACAGCGTGAGTCGGTATGACACATGAACTCCACGATCGTGAGAAGCTAACACACCCGCAGCTCAAGGATGCCAGCCTGTTCTCGGGCGAGGCTTTTATTGATGGCAAATGGGTCAATAAGGAGAATAAGTTTGACGTCTATGGTAAGGCGAGGAGTCCACAACGAAAAAAAGAAAAAAAAAATAGAAAAGCAAAAAGAAAAGAAAAGAAAAGCAAGGAAGCTAACTGAGTAGAACCGTCGACGGGTACTGTTTTGGGCCAGGTGTCAGACTGCAGCCTGGATGACTTCAAAGCAGCCATCGCCAGCGCCGACAAGGCACAGAAGAGCTTCTTCGCGTCCACAACAGGTGCCTCGAGAGGAATACTGTTGAGAAAATGGAATGACCTCATACTGGAGAACCTGGAAGACTGTAAGTCGACTCAAAACCCACTGTTCTCTACATCTATCAATGCCATGTCTAACGACAAAGTGGCCACAATCATGTCTCTCGAAAACGGCAAGACAATCGCAGAAGCCCGCGGCGAGGTAACGTACGCCGCCAGCTTTATTGCCTGGTTTGCCGAAGAGGCTACACGCTCATACGGCGTGACGATTCCCTCATCGGTGCCTCATACGACCCTAATCACCATCCGCGAGCCAGTTGGCGTGTGCGGCATAATCACACCTTGGAACTTCCCCGCTGCCATGATCACCCGCAAGGTTGGCCCGGCCCTGGCTGCTGGTTGCTCAGTTGTCATTAAGCCCCCCAGTGAGACGCCCTACAGCTGCATTGCTCTGGCGAAGTTGGCTCTCAAGGCTGGTCTCCCGGGCGACCTCATCCAGGTGTGTCCGACCAAGGACCGCCAGGCGGCGACGGAGATTGCCACTAATCCCCTGGTAAAGAAGCTGAGCTTTACCGGCTCTACTGGCGTCGGCAAAATGCTCGCCGGCCTTGCGACAGGTACTCTCAAAAAGGTCAGCCTGGAGCTAGGCGGCAACGCGCCTTTCATTGTCTTTGACGACGCCAATCTGGATCTTGCAGTTGAGGGCGCCATGTTCTGCAAGTTCCGCTGCACGGGCCAGACGTGCGTGTGTGCCAACCGTCTCTACGTTCAAAAGGGCGTTGCCAAGGCCTTTACCGAAAAGCTCGTCAAGGCTGTGCAGGGCCTGAAGATGGGCCCCGGCCTCGACGCCTCTACGACTCAAGGCCCTCTTGTAAACAAGGCCGCTGTTGCCAAGGTGCAGGCGCACGTCGAGGACGCCGTTTCCAAAGGCGCCAGGGTTGAGACGGGCGGCAAGGCATCCATCACCACCGGTTTCTTTTACGACCCGACGGTTCTGTCTGGAGTGACGCCGGAGATGGTGGTCAGCAAGGACGAGACCTTTGGACCGCTAGCGCCGGTGTTTGAGTTTGAGACCGAAGCCGACGTCATTTCACTGGCCAACGACACCGAGTTCGGCCTTGCAGGCTACTTCTTCTCTCAAGACATTGCGCGGTCGATGCGTGTGGCTCAGGCGATGCAGGTGGGCATGGTTGGTGTCAACACAGGAAAGATTAGCGCGGCTGAGGCGCCATTTGGTGGCGTGAAAGAGAGCGGCTACGGCAAGGAAGGCAGTCTATACGGTCTGGCTGAGTACCAGAACATAAAGAGCATAACCATCGGCAACCAAAATGCGGGCCTGTAGCTAGATGTTTAGACAGCTAAATTTACAATGTTGACGACATGATGCAGATTTCAACTCTTCAAGAAGTGATATACTGCCTCCCAGAGTCCCAATATCGATAACCATCATAACGTCGGCCATCGATGGCTCTTCACGCTAGGCAAATCGATCTGTGAGCGGTCGCGCTGGACGGCCTAGCCGGGAAATGGTTCCCGCTCTTGGATACGGAGCATGACGTGTAGTGTGCATGAAGATCTCCGATATCGTCCTTTGCCGAGCTATACTTGACCTATGTTCGCTGCTCGGTACAACATTGATTGGTGTAGTATTACAGAAACAGAGAAACATCGATACCATCGAATATCTCAGAGACGAAATATGGCTCCCACACACAAGATTGCGTCCATTCCTGGGGACGGCATTGGCATCGAGGTAATTGAGCAGACTGTCCGGGTCCTTCATACTATTGAGGAGCTGTTGAACACGTTCAAGCTCGACATCAACACCCTAGACTGGAGCTCGAAGCGTTTCCTCGAGACCGGAAAGTACATCCCCGACGATGGATGGGACGTACTGAAGGGCAGCGACGCCATCCTCTTTGGCGCCGTCGGATCCCCAGAAGTTCCAGATGACATCTCGCTCTGGGGTCTGATTCTACCCCTGCGGAAGATGGTAAGCGTCCTCTCTGTCACTGGAGGGAGCCACAGTCACAGCCAAATCTAACAGACAGCTTAACCAATACATCAACCTCCGTCCCATCCGCATTCTTCCCGGTTTGTCAGCGCCGCTCAAGAATTGCGCAGAAAACGATATTGACTGGGTCATTGTGCGCGAGAACAGCGAGGGTGAGTACGCTGGCCAGGGTGGCACGACACACGACGAGACCCCGTACACGATCGCCAACGAGGTGGCTGTGTTTACACGAGTTGGCATCGAGCGCACCATGCGCTTCGCCTTTGACGTGGCGCGCAGCCGACCGCGCAAGAAACTCACAATGGTCACCAAAAGCAATGCTCAACGGCATGGCCTCGTGCTGTGGGACAAGATCTTTTATGAGGTAGCAACCGAATACCCTGACATCGAGATTGACAAGATGCTCGTCGATGCGATGACCGTGCGCATGGTCCTCAAACCCAAGACACTTGACACGATTGTTGCAACCAATCTCCACGGCGACATCCTGTCGGATCTGGCTGCGGCTCTTTCAGGCAGCATTGGTGTCGCTGCCTCTAGCAGCCTCGACCCAACACGCAAGAACCCTAGTCTGTTCGAGCCCATCCACGGAAGTGCCCCGGACATTGCGGGACAGGGCGTGGCAAACCCGATCGGTACATTTTGGAGCGCGGCGGAGATGCTCCGCTGGCTGGGGGAGGGCGCTGCAGCAGATCTGCTAATGAAAGCTGTTGAGACGGTGACAGCGTCCGGCCTCAAGACGAAGGACCTCGGCGGCACCTGCAACCTGGAACAAGTTACGAATGCTGTCATTTCAGAGCTAAAGAACACTTACCGGAAAATTTAAGTGTCCAAAAGAAACGTGGAACAAATTACTTTGAGTGCAAATAAGAAAAAAAAAAGACAGGGGAGGGGACGTTGTTTTGATTTTCAACCAGGCTACATTGTCTTGCCCGTCACACCAATTACTTTTCTCATGGCCGCAGGATCACAGTATTTCGCTATAAGAGTTGAAAGGCCCTGAAAGAGGCACAAAATTTAAGCCGCCAAAATCTATTGCATCGAATAAAAACAAACATTACAACGAGTGACAGTTTAACACCAGCCTAAACTACTGATTGTAAAAATCAAACACAGTACAACGCCATGATCATGATCAGTACACGGAAATTTCGGCAACCTGGATGGATCCCGTATTGGCTGTACTCTCGTCGCAGTTCATCTTCAGGCTGAACAACGGGTTGTACGAGAGCTGCACCGTGATGGCAGGGCCGTCATACGTGTACCACTGGCCAGATGTCGCACCGTCATCTGTGACAGACACAAGGTTGACACTGTCGTCGCCGTTGATCGACGCACCAATTCTGCAGCCAGTCGCATCACCGCTAAACATGTACTGGAAATGGATATGGAGCGTGACCTCGGGCGGCGGCGAGCCGCAGGATGGCAGCAGCTGGTTGAGCCACACCTGGCCAGGATCACCCTGGGACGGGACCATCTCGAAAGCATAACCGTCGCCACCAGGAGGACCGCCTTCGATGACCTCGGAATCAGACGTGATCTGCTGAGACAGGTACCAGGGTGCCAGAACACCATTTTCGAAATCGCCGTTTTCAAGGTCGGCGCACGAGGGGCTGGCCGAGCTGGACGAAGCTGTGGACGACACTGTCGACGACGAAGCGGGAGAGCTGCTGGGCGCGCTAGACGGAGCAGGGCTAGACGGAGCAGGGCTAGACGGAGCAGGGCTAGACGGAGCAGGGCTAGACGGAGCAGGGCTAGACGGAGACGGGCTCGACGACGGAGGAGCAATTGACGATGGGACCCCAGTTCCAGTTGGCTGTAGCGACGAGCTGTGGACAGACTGCTGACCACTAGAGCTCACTGGCGGCTGGGAACTTGAAGCAGGAGCGCTCGAGGACGGAGGGGCAGGGCTGGACGGAGCGGAACTGGAAGGAGGTGCTGAGCTTGAGGGAGCGGAGCTAGACGGAGGAGGGGAGCTTGAAGGCGCTGAGCTCGACGGGGCGCTAGATGATCCTGAGCTGGGTGCCGAGCTGGAGGGTGCCGAGCTGGAGGGTGCCGAGCTGGAGGGTGCCGAACTGGAGGGTGCCGAGCTTGATGGCGAAGAGCTAGTGCCGGACGAGCTAAGAGCCGACGAGCTGGGGGACGATGAGTTTGGTCCACTAGACGACGGACCCCTTGATGACGGAGCGGAAGAGCCGGGGCTGCTGGATGAGCGAGGGGCAGGTGAGCTGGGCGCAACAGAGCTAGGAATAGATGAGCTAGGACCGCTGGATGGCGGTGTTACAGAAGAACTGGGACCGGACGAGCCAGAAGCCGATTAGCTGGGGACCAAAGAGCTAGGGGCGGACGAGCCTGGACCAACGCTGCTGGATGGACCGGGGCTGCCTGAAGGACCCGAAGGGCCAGGAGGGCCAGGTGGACCAGTGTGACTCACTGACGGACCTGGGGGCCCAGGAGGACCCGGAGGGCCGGCGGAACCAGAAGGACCAGGGCTACCTGACGGGCCGGGAGGGCCAGGTGGACCAGTGTGACTCTCTGACGGACCTGGGGGCCCAGGAGGACCAGGAGGGCCGGCGGAACCAGAATGACCAGGGCTTCCTGACGGGCCGGGGGGGCCAGGTGGACCAGAGGGACCAGATGGCGAGCCTGAAGGACCTGGTGACCCAGAGGGGCCTGGAGGACATGGAGGGCCAGTTGGCGCGGGGGAACCAGAATGCCCACCAGGACCACCCGACGGACCAGGCTTACCGGACTCACCAGGACCACGAGGACCACCAGGACCACCAGGACCACCAAGACCGCCAGGACCATCAGGGCACGGCACGGTGACTGTCACTGCCGGCGCAGTCACGGTTGACGTGACACGGCCATGCCCATTCGTCTCGCAGGGTTCCTCGCTGTTGCCGCTGTCGCCTTTGTCAGTCTGCACAATAGCTGTAATTGTGGACCCAGACGCCGTGACGGTGATGACGCCACCGCCCAGGCCGCAGAAGCCGTTGTTGTCGATGATGGAGACCCCGTTGCTGACAGCCCTGCATTCCATCGTGGCATGGTCCTTGCCACGCTTGTCAACGAGGGACCGGTCGCCATGGACAGCGTCGCCGGCCTCAGGTATTTCTCCACGAACATGGACGACCTTGACGGTGTCGACGCGAGCGTGATATACCCTGGCATTTGGCGGAAAAGCTACTCCCAGGTGCGGGAGAATCGCGCCGGCAAGGCACAGGTATGAGGAGCGATGCATGGCCTAGTCTGAGTGGGTGAGCCACTGGAGAACTGGGGAATGGGAGAACTAGAGAACTTTGTCGAGAGGAAGAGGAAAAACAGAAATAAGGCAAGGTTGTGGATATTGTAAAAAGGAAAATCAAAGAAATAATGAAGATGATAAGGGAAGTACTCTGGCATTCTTTCGTCATTTCATTTTCATTGCTTTTCCGCGGCCTCGTTCGGGGCATTTTACCTATCAACGGTTAACCCACTTACAGACAAACAGCTCTCCTTAATCTACTTTCCAGCGGGGGCATCCAGTAGGACCAGACCACCGGAGTCGACGTTTGGATTGCAGATGATAAAGGCCATTTGTGGCGGAACAAAGAGTGGGAAAATTCAATATTAAAAATCCAAATTCCCCTGAAAATAGCGTGTCCAAAAGGTTGTCGACGGACACGCCGTTTTGACACGCCTCGACAAGGACGCAACCGGAGGGTGTGGATGGTTGTAGAAAGACACACGATATACAGCGTAATTGGCCCATCTGGCCCGACCCAGGAACGCAAGTGTACAGATAAATTAGCACGGCATGGCCGCTTGGCATGTGCAGTTACATATGGCAGGTAGTGATGGCTTACAAGATAGCCCCACAGTTTTGATTCAATCTGCACGCTAGAGCCCAGATCGGCATTCCAGCCCAAGACGCCAGCGAAGGGGATGCCAGGTTTTTCGGGAGCATTTCCTTTGTGGCGTTGGGTGCTAATACAGGGGCTTGCCATAGTGGATATTGGTGAGGGCATTCCCTATGGCATTGTGAGTAATAGCCCATGTGGCCGAGATCCAATTCGCATGAATTCGCATGACGAGGACAGGAAACCTGGCGCGCTTCCAGGCACCATGCCATTGTTTTCGAGAACCCCGCTGAGCGCCTCCATGATCGGAGCGAATCGGACAGTGCTTGGCATGGGGGTAGCACTAAGTCGAGGACATATGAGGATAGAGCCTCACTAGACTCGCCGATGAGTATCCTGGCTCGGTGGTACCTCTGTAAAAAAATAAAAAATAAAATAAAGGAGAGCAGAAAAAGAAAGAAACAAGAGACCACTTACTCGTCGTGACTGTCAGCCTTTTGACGTTTGCATTGCGAGTTGTATTGTGTACGACGTATTAATTCTACGTGCAAATTCACAGTAACTCGGTGTGTTTAGTCCCGGATATCGGCCCCGATATTTATGTCTTTAATCGACTTCTCTTTGTCAGATCCATGCCAAAGAACAAACTCGATACAGCGTGCCAATGCTTTGCGTTGTACGTCGTATTTTAACGAGGCTTAATCATGAGACTCTACTCGCATTGTTGGTCATCGTTGGACTCGGCGATTTAGCAACCTCTTGCTAGACGCGTGCTTGCAACGGAGTTTAACTCCTGCGCCACGAGCTCGATGATGGCCTTTATTGCCTGACAGCATCGGCGCTAGACGGAACGAAGGATGCGGTTACTCGCTGATGCACGGCGACAATCCCCCCATTACAGCACCTCTCCACATGGGTACAGACAAACAGATGGTACTTTAGTACTCTAGCACTGACTACGTTCCGGGCCAAACCCATGCACAGTCTCAAAGATGTGGCAGCGCTTGGTAGATGGGCGACAGCGAGAGACACACTTGACAACTGACAGTGGCGCCTTTGCCACTGCACAGACCAAAACGTGTCGATGGCGATTTTTTTTTTTTTTTTTTTTGAACTGACTTTGATCTATTTGGTAATTTTGTGAGATGAAATGTTGAATACCGTATTCAAATGTAGGTCTGTCAAGATATGTCTTTTTCTCGACCGGTTCTATGGACAGACTAAACAACGATTGCGACGTGGAACTAATGTGCCGCTACTTCCCATTTACCTCCCATATTTGCCCTGCACCATGGTGGAGTCCACCATCAAGATCCATAAAAACACATAGAAATTACTCAGGGCGCCATGTAAGCGCAACGTGCGCTACCAGGCCGTGGTCAACAGTGTTCCCACCAGGCAGGATGCTAACGACAGACACTGGGTTTTCCAGCCTGAGTGTAATGGCATACGTGGCTGGAGTTGGGACAGCCGTGGAAACGGTCGCAGGAACAGCCACTGAAACGGCCCTGGATTTATCATCTCCGTCAGAATTTCCACTGCTCCCAGAATCATCGGCTGCACTCCCAGATTTATCGGTTTTATCAGTTTTATCAGTCTTTTCCTCGCCACCGACCATATGCCACGCCACACTGGCGACATTGTTTGCGCCCAGACAGACTTTGGCATCGAGGCGGCTGGTCAGCCGGAGACGCGGCTTGAACAGAATCTTGCTGGCGCCCGCGGCCAGAGGCTGGACGCCTGCTAGCTCGGTGCAGTACTCGTAAATTGGCACGCTGCCCCAGGCGTGGCAGTCAGAGCGCTGACGCACGTCGTCTTCCTCCCAGGTGGACAGGTTGTTGGCCAACATACGACGCCACGGCTGCCACACACGTGGCCACAGGAACGTCTCGTAGGCGGCGTCGCCGGCGAGGGCGAAAGCGCGAAGCGCGTAGAACTGCATCACGTAACTGCACTTGGAGAAGCGGCCGGCGTCCGCCGAAAAAGCCTCGGTCAGGAGCCGCACCCGGTCGTTCTCGCCACAGGCTCCGCAAAGCACAGCAAACACCTGGCAGTGCTGCGAGTACGCCGTGGGGCCGTCATTGCCGCCAGAGAGAGCGTCGACGGTTGTATCAGCATAGAATCTGCCGTCATAGCAGTGTGTCTGAACAGCAGCCACAAGGGAATCTGCACGTGCATCGTATTCCGAGGCGTGGCCAGGGCGCCCAACACCCCGAGCGAGACTGGCAGTCAGACGAAGAACGACGGCGTAGAGCATGCTGAAAAACGTGTGGCAATTGGTGGCACGGCCGGCCGTCGGGACGCCCTTATCCGGATGGTCGTTGGTCGCGCCCCAAGTCGTGACCCAGTCGACATACTGCCATACGTCACTGGGGAGACCAGAAACAAGGCCACGCGTATCGACATGTTGGTCAAAGAAATCGAGAACGCCGTCAATGCGCGGCAGGAACGAACGGGCAAAGGAGGCGTCGCCAAAGTAGAGATAGTGGTCGCAGATCTGCATCACCCAGTAGAGAGGGAAGCCCGCAATGATCTGGGGCACGTGGGATGGGAATCGTGACTGCGTCAGTCCCTCGGACAGGGCAGAAGTACCGAAGCTGGTGATGGCCTGCCGCATAAGCTGATCGTCGCCAGACAACAGATAGTGGAACAAGCCAACGGACCGCGAGTCGCCAGAGTATTGTAGCTGTTCGTAGAAGGGGCAGTCGACGTAGCCGTCAAACATGCAGTTGCGAAGGGTCCGGACAGACACGTCCCACATGGCAGCGCTGTCCTTGTCGTCGGGGTCGTTCCAGCTGGCTTTGATACCCATAGGGTAGTTGACCTGCTTGGCATTAAAGGAAACAAGCTCGACAGGAGTTGGGCCAGACACAGAGACGTGGAACCGCATGACACGGACAGTGCGGAACCAGAACGGCTCGTATGCGACGACACCCCCGTCAGACGGCAGATCCAACGTCACCTCGTCAAAGGGGCCGATGATGTAGCCATGTTCGGCGTCCAGACGGTCAGACTTGGAACGGAAGAAGGGATAGTTGCGCGGCTCGTGTTCGTAGCCCTCCGAGTACATCACTTTCAGGTGTACCTGGGGTGAGGGGCTTTCAGAAGAAGACTGAGCCGAGTTGATAACGGCACGGAACTTCCAGTCGAGGAACGCGGTCGAATGGACATCGGCCTGGATCTCCAGAGTGTGGTCTGATCCTGCAGGGAGTGTCACAGCGGACCGCCCTGACAGGAAGGCAGTCCAGTCGGAAACAGACACGGCGCTGTCACTCTTGCGGATTGTGTTCATCGAGACATGGGTCTCTTCTGGAACAGCAATGGCCCTCGGCCGCAGACGCCACGGAGCCAACTCGCCGTTAGCCGTCCGGATGTTGTATCTGACCGGCGTCACCTCCTCGCACGGTGGCTTGGGCGAGATGCGTTCACTGATCTACAGGTCTGTTAGTAGATGAAAAAAAGACAATAGAAAAGAAAAAGAAGACGAAGAAGCTGGGGGAAAAAAATATTGTGCCACATGTTAGAGGGACACTAACATGAAGGAAGCCATCGTCGATGAGCCCAGTAGGGAAACGGATGCTGTCGTCGACGCGCGCAAGCCATCCGGGGCTCAAAGTGCCTAAGTCAACGAGGCCCTTCTGAGACTGAGACTGAGACGGAAAATGCACCGAACCGACCACAGTCAGGCCAGGGAACGGGGTCCGGGCAAACGGCATGGCACCACGAAGGGCCACAAAGTACCGCAGCACCAGAAAGACAATCTCATTGTGGCCAGGCTGCAGGTACGGCCCAATGTCGAGGGTGTCGTAGTACCAGATCCATGGGCTGCTGCGGGCAGGGCCTACGGCCACGCGCTTGCCGTTGATCAGAAGCTTGTAACGCGTGTCTGCCGAGAAGTGCAGCAGGGCAGATGGGACGCTGTCTGATCCTGATGGGGAATGATCGGCCGCAGGAAGATGGAACGAACGAGAGAACCGGACGATACGGCCAGCCGTGTTTGAGTCGTCAGGGTTGTTGGGGTCTGGTGCATCATTCGAATCATGCCAATTTGGTGTCCACACCCAACTAGCCGTGAGTTCGTCGATGACGGTCTGTCGATAGAAGAGGTGAAGGAGAATGGTCAACGATGATTCGTGGAAGGACAAAAGGGCGGCGGGGTATCACCAAGCCGAAGACCGAGAGGGAGAGAGCTGTGGCAAGTGGAGGTGTTGGGTTGAGGATATGGGGAATGCAAACTGAGAGGGAATAGAGGGAAAGAGAAAGATTAAACGGAAAAGTTTATTGGTGTTTTTAGTGGGCGTAAAAGGACGCGTGGAGTACGACGTATTGGTGTGGTGAAATAGTTGTTGTGGTTGCATTGACAATGGCAGATAAGGGATGGGCAGCTCTTTGCGCGCAGCGACATGGTTTCTTGAAATGGGAAAGATGGCGGGGAAACGTGGGACGACAGGAGGGATAGCGGAGACAACCCTTGCAAAGTGTGGGGATGGAGGATGTTTGCGGGCGGCGGAGAGACAGTGCAAGAGAACAGGGAATTGTAGGGTTCCGATGGGATGCTCCTGCCCGGTGGGGTATCTTGGGGACTCTGGAAACGTGGAAAAGCTTACCTGCTCCGAATTGACAAGCATCGTGACGAAATGTAATGGCTGGCGAATGGCGCGGATGTCGGGGTAAGTCAGACGCGCGAGTCGTCTGTCGTCTTGATCAGGCTAGAGAAGCTCAAGCTTTTGTGCCTGGCCAATCTCGGCACGTCCCAGGCAATATATATGAAATGGGCGGTGGGGCAGCACTGGCCACTAGAGCGCAATTGCGGTGTAAGTCTCGGGCCCGGGACGCCGGTCGGTAGGATTTCGTCAAAACGTGGGCCAAGACGTGCGTTACAGTCTGATGATTTTAAGACGTCCAGAGAATATTATCAGCCGAAAACACTTTGCCCTATCCAGGTTGGGTACTTGTATCCTCTCGATCCAATAGTTTCGGTGAACAATATGCCGATTACAGCAGGGGTTGTGTGAGAAAGCTGTCTCTCCTTGAGGAATAGGGCTTCGAGAACGGTGAACTTTTGACCGAGATAGACGAGATTGTGTCCTTGCTCGTCTTATTCTTCAGACGCACTTGGTGCAGTACGTTCCGCAGTGTGAAATTCGACTTTGTCGCGTGTTCTTCTTGTTTTTGGCAGATGCAACCAATGTTGCGTGGAAGCATCTTGGTGGTGCGAAAGATACTCCACACCGTAAAAATTCAGCCTCTGATTGGCTAGCGTGGCCGTCCTCTTCGGATAGAATGCGGGGCTCCCGATCCATAATTATTCCTAGCGGATTTTTGGTGGATCTGGGGAACCATGTGGGTTGCAATCCAAGTGAGGAGGCGATTGCAGAACAGTCGGCATCTGCCAGAAAATCAGACGAGTCCCGAGGAAAGGAAAATCGGAAATGGAGACGCGATTCTCTTCCGGACGACAGGCTGATGAAGGACCTCTGTGCCACCACAGTTAACAGATCTATTTCAACAGACGATCTCCCGCGAGCCTTTTAGTCATCGACGGCAAGCTACGTTTGTTTCCAAGTCAGATTGTGAACCAAGCTTTGAACCAACATAATCTTGCCTTTCTTGCCCGGAAAATATCCGGGCTGCCCTCCACCAAAGAACTCCAACAACCCTCAGATCAACGACACGGCAACTCCTCCCAGCCATGGCGTCGAAGGATGATGGCGAGATCCAGGCAGTCGAGCTGCAGGAACAGCGTGACGAGCCAGCCAAGGAATCCGTCGGCCCGCTAATGCGCTCCAAGGAAGACAGCTACGGCATCTGGCGTACGGTCCTCCGCCACAAACGCGTCGGCCTTATCGCCATGACGGCTGCATTCTGTGCCTCGCTCGACGGATATCAAATCAACCTGAACGGCAACATCGTCGCCAACAAGGGCTTCATCCGCCAGATGGCCAACCCCGGCACCACCATTATTGCCGGGAAATACGTTTCAGCCTGGGGTGGCATCCAGTCGACTGGCCAGGCCATTGGCCAGATCCTGCTTCAATTTGTTACGGAAGGTTACGGTCGGAAGCCGGCCTTGATTGTCATCTGGATTGTCCTTACTGCTGTGAGCCCTACTGATCCTTGTTTTTTTGCTAAGGGGGGAGGGGGGAATAGAATAATTTTGTGCCGTTACTGACTTGGGTTATCGTACACAGAGTATCTTTACCGAGACGTTTGCCTCTCGCTGGGACCACTGGCTCGTGGCGAAGCTGTTGTCAGGCATGGGTGTCGGTATGCTTCAGTCCACGATGCCACTGTATCTCTCGGAGATCACGCCCACACAGCTTCGCGGTTTCTACATTAACGCTTATTCATTGTAAGATTCCTACCTCCCATGATACGTCGTCCAATTGCTGACCATTCCTAGCTGGTTTGTCATTGGCCAGCTGTTTGCCTCTGTCGCGCTCAACTCTCTCAACAAGTCCGACCCCTACAACTTCCGGACACCCATTTACACTCAGTGGGCCATGATTGGAGCTATTGGCATTGTCTTTGCTTTCCTTCCCGAGACACCGTGGTGGCTTGTCAGCAAGGGCAAGATGGACAAGGCACGCAAGAGTCTTGAAATCTGCAACAGCGACATTGCCGACTATAATTACGACGAGCAGCTGGTACGTTTGAACAGCCCACAGCTGATATTGTGGTATCGTGTTTATCAATTTCAAACCTCACCATTCAAATCTGACCAGAACAGGAAGTCATGCGTGCCACTGTTGCCGCCGAGCGCCACGAGGCCGAAGTCAACAACGAGCTGGGGCAGTGGGCCGTCTTCCAGGGGCGCAACCTGCTCCGTTTCTTGATTGCTGGCTGGCCCAAGATTGCACAACAGTTTGTGGGCCTGTCCGTCTTTAACACATATGCGGCATACTTCTGTAAGTGATCGCCATATGTGCAACGCAAGATCTACGCCAACTAACAACCGCCCCCTCTACCATAGTCCAAAAGGCGGGAAGCACCAACACGTTCATGGTGACGATCATCCTGTCCTGTGTGCAGCTCATCTCCATGCTTGCCACAGCGGTGACGACAGATCGCCTTGGCCGCCGTCCTCTCACGGTATACCCGTATGCCGTGACTGTCGTCTCCGTACTCTGTCTTGGTATCATCGGCTGCTTCAACTACTCGACAAAGCAGTTGAGCTCACTCTTGGTATGTCTTGCTCCAACGAAATGAAAGAGAAAATAGCAAAGGGCCCATAGCAAAAAGTTACACAAACACAAGCCCAACTGACACTGTCAGATCTTCTTTGCCTGCCTGGCCACGTTCTCCACCACGGGTGCCTCGGCCATCGGATATGCCTACGCCACAGAGATTCCCCAGCAACGTCTGCGTGCTCGCACCTCTGCCTGGGCTCTTGCCTTTTCAAACATGATCAGTATCATGTTCAGTTTCTGCACGCCGCTGATGATCAACGGTACTGCCAGCTGGGGTGTCAAGACTGGATTCTTGTGAGTTGTAGTTTACTGCGTATGCTGGTAACTTGTACTGACAATCGACAGCTTTGCCGGGACCGGCACCGTCGCTACCGTCATTGCTTGGTTCATCCTTCCCGAGGTTGCTCGCCGCACCCCTGCCGAGATTGACGAAATGTACGTTTGTTTCCTTGTTAAACCGTCTTCAACACCTCGTCCTGTGTTTCCCCCTTGTCTGTGTGTGCTCCACACAAAGCCAACTCCTCTTAACACTAACAACAACAGGTTCAACAAGCGGGTGCCACTGCGCAAGTTCAAGGGTTATGTCACCGAGGTGCAGATGCGTGCCGACCAGATCCACGACAAGCAAGATATCGTTGCATAAGGTACAGCGAACAGTGGTCAGTGCAATATGACATTTCGGTTCATTGCATACAATTTGACAGCACTTTCTGGTTGTTTGGATCCTACTTTGTCTAACTGGTGATTCCACAATAATAATAATAATAATATGCTAAAAGAGTTGGTAAAAATATAGCATGAGGATACTGTTAAAAAAAAAGGGAGAGGACTCGAAACTTTCTGCGAGGAGCTGCAACTGAGTGCGGCGTCTCGAGAGCACAAGAATATAATGTGAAGTATGGTTGTATTTTAGACAAGCGGTAGCGACTGACTCATCTATCTAGGTTACTGGGAGGAAGCCTTAGTCTTATATACACGGCGAACTACATTCGTACTTCATACCAAACTTCATGTCCCGTATGAAATTTCCGTGTCAGCCATATCCCCAGTGTTTTGAGCGCCCTCCTGCCCTCAGCCACACTTCGTGCCGATCCGCATAGGCGCCGGCCGCTTTATCGTTATTCCAGTTCGGTGTGGGGTCGCCTGTGTTGATGAGGCCTCGTGGGGGCCATCAACGTAACAGGCAAGCGATCCAAAACCAGCTCCGTACGAGGGAGCGCCCTGAACTGCAGGCCTTGTTGCAAGAGTATTGCGACAGCCTTCCATGTTGCCTTCCGTGCTTCGCGTCGGCCCAGGAGGCGGAAGACCACCGACAGTGCCGGCGGAACGCGAAAGAGGTGACGGACCGGGCGCGGCATATTCGTACGGTGTTCAAACGGACACTGCCGGCGGCCGTCATACGGCAATATTGCCCGAGGTGTTGGTTGCCCGAGTTTTATGTCAGGCAAGGAAAAGCAAAAGTACTTAGTGCAATAATCAGAAAGTATGGCAAAACAATTGCGCAATACGTGCCTCAACGTTGAGACCATTGTCGGTGTCTTTAGCTCGTTTCGTCGTTTTACAAGTTGTTTGAGTTGCCCCTCATTAAAATTGCATGGTGTCCATGTCCCCCGAACCCCGAAAATGGCACTTACACGACCAACGCCCTCCGACTCCGATTGATTTGCGTTGATTTGAACAAAATAAACTTTGCACAATGCAAAGTATTTAATTGCTCTTGCAAAGACCTCCAATGTAGACGTTCTTTTTTTTTCTCTCTTTTTTTTTTCCCCTTTCCCACATAGTTTTTTCTTTTTCATCCCTTCACAACGAACATTCAGAACATATTTACCCGCCATACTTCCTCAAACAATGTCTCAACCGCCTGTCCGTGTTGGCATTATCGGCCTGTCTCAGTCGGCAACCACCTCGTGGGCGTCGGTCGCGCACCTGCCAAACTTCCTGACCGAGGCCGGCCGCGAGCGCTTCCAGATCGTCGCATTGTGCAACACGAGCGTCGCCAAGGCCGAGGCGGCCATCCAAGCCTACGGTCTGGACCCGGCCACGACCAAGGCGTATGGCAGCCCAGAAGACCTGGCGGCCGACCCGAATGTCGACTTTGTCTTGTGCTCGACGCGTGTCGACACGCACTACGCGGCCGTCCTGCCCAGCGTGGAGGCCGGCAAGGACGTTTACGTGGAGTGGCCCATTGCGTCGAACCTGCAGGACACGCAGCGACTCGTCGAGGCGGCGCGCACGAGCGGGTCCGGCACCATTGTGGGCGTGCAGCGGCGGTACGCGCCAGCCGTACTCAAGGTCCAAGAACTGCTGGACGCGGGAGCGATAGGCAAGGTGCTGAATGTGCAAGTCAATGTGCACGCAGGTTTTGTCGCCTCGGGCACGTGGCCCATTGGGCTCAAGTACTTTGCCGAGCGCGCTATCGGCGGCAATCCCATTACAATCATCGTCGGTCATTGTGAGTTCTACCAGCTCTACCAGGAAATTACAAGTATTATCAGACGTCTTGCTCACACATTTCCTACTTTTCCTCCCACAGTGATGGATGCCGTCGAATCAACTGTTGGCACCTACGTACCGGGGACCGTGCATGCACAAACACAGTTGCAGAGCCCAGACGTCAAGATCATCGACCCGACCACCAAAGAGATTGTGGAAACCGTCCGCTCCGACGTTCCAGATCTCCTGTCCCTTCACGGTGAGAAACCAATATCTTCCTGTTGATGCAATTCCCGCCTGATTTTATTGCTCACAACCCTTTCAGGCTTCGTCAAGTCGCCTCGCACAGGAAACGAGCCCGCCACCCTGTCGGTTCACTACCAGCGCGGCTTCCAGTTCCCCAGCACCCCGGCACTAGAGTGGACACTGGCGGGCACCACGGGCAAGATCCGTCTTGTCGACCCGGACGGAGCCTCATTCGAGACGGACCCGGGCCCGAGCGGCCTGACCATCCAACTTTGGACGTTTGACAAAAACACGGTTGATGATGTCGCCTGGGGCTATAGCGATCTGCAGCTGCAGGTGCCCCCGCGGGCGCGCGCTATGCAGACGCTCCTCTATGCTTATGCGGATGCGAAGCGCGGGGTTGGAAAAGACGACATCCTGAAAAGCCCAGAGTGGCCCAACATTGAGAGCGGTGCCGCACGAGCGGCCGAGATCGAAGAGTGGCTGCGTTCGTTCAAGGAATGAAAGTGACGAGCCGGTGAGACGGGCCAGCATCCAGATAGAATACAGATAGACTAGTCATCGCCATTGCTGGATGGCCCGCATAAATTAGGTCGAAGCACTCGTTATGTTGTTTAGGATCGGCTGTGAATATGTGCATCGTTGTGCAGCACCGTAGAGGGGACTGACAGAAAGTATCAACCGCGTCACTTCCGGGAGGTGCAGAAACTCCTCGAGCACCCAGGGTTCGTCTCCGCCGGCAACGCGCTGTTCTGCGTCCCCCAGCTTAAGATGTATGTCGGTTGGAGACTGCAATGCCTCGAGATCCAAGGCACGTTTCCAGTCGTCTTCGTTCTGTGCCTGCCACAGGGCATCGCTCGAGGGCAGTGCCATGTGTTCGTACATGCCTCCCGCATCCTTAGCAAACAACGGCTCAAAGTAGGCATGGTCGAGCGTCTCGGCGCCGTGGAGCAGCTCGTGGATAATGTAGATCAAGAAGAGCGTGCGGCGTAGCGATTCCTGTACGACCCACGTCTTCCAGTCGACATTGACGTCGACGCCGGCAATACGAGGGGAGCCTAGAAACGAGTGGGCAAAGCGACCCTCAAGGGTCGTGCTGGCAATCTGCTGCAACAGACGCCGTGTTGCCCGGACAAGATACTCGTGGTGCAGCACGGCCAAGTTGAGCCTCGACGGGAAACGGTTGGCCGCAATCAGGGCCTCGATGCCGTAGATGCAGAGCGCTTGTAGGACGACGCAGGTGTCCTCGTAACTGTCCAGCACCAAGGGCTATCAAAATGTCAGCATAAATTCAGACAAGACAAAGACACTGGTGGTCGATTACGACGTGGGACATGGAACGCACCAGCTGCTTGATCAGTTTGTCCCGCTCCTGCGACATGGTCTCGCAGACAAACTCTTTGCCCTCGCTCTCCACGTACATCTTCATACTGACGCACGCAAACGCCACGGCAAGAGGGGTTGGTGGACCCTTGCCGTCCGGGCGTTGTCGACACAGCGTCGGATGGATAAAGGGCGAGCAAAAGGTTGGCTGCAGCATCCGCATCGGGTATTCGCCCACCAGCCGCGCCACCTCACCCAGGCTAAACATGCCCGGGTACAGCCGTGGCCGCTTTCGGCTGTTGTTCTTGGTTGCCTCGGCGGCGGCAGTTGCTGCCAGCGACTTGGCAATCAGCTGAGCCAGGTGGTCGGCTGGCTCGAGAATGGACTTGGGTTGAAAGTGTAGCGAGAACGGTGCCGACAAACTGCTGCTGTGTTCCTTCTGCTCTTCGTTCTGGCCACCGTTCTGGCCTCCAAGTGTGGCCGTGGGGATATGCAGTGCGGCAGCCTCGGTAAAGGCAACTTCTGCTCCATGAGACTCGCCCAAACCACCACCGAGAAGCCCGTCGTGTAAGAGAATATCTCCGCCTACCCCGGATTGGTCAAGATCGTCCCATTGGCAGTTCATGCTGTCTTCCAGGCCTGCCATCGCTACAGACTGGAGGGGGTCAGCATCAGGAATCTGGAGAAGCGCGGAAACGAAATCCGATGTCTCTTCTGCAGGGGCGGCCTTCTCGCGTTCGAGCATTTCAGCCTCGGACATGTCTGTAGATGCTAGGATCGTGCCCTGGCCAATGTTGTATTGGCAGACAACGGATCGAGAAAGGCAGCGGCTGCCTACAAAGACGGTGGTCAGTCAGTGCATCAGTGGACATACTTGGATGAAAGGCTTCATAAAAACAAAAGGCCCGCTAAAAAGAATAAAACGAAAAATATAAATATGAAAAGTAAAACATACACGCCGGTTTTTCATAGTCGCACTTCAACTTGGATGTCGTGCATCTCTCACATGCTCTCTTCTTGGGGGGCCGGATCTTGCCGATGGACTTTTGGCATCGCCGCCTGTGTCTGTCTCTGAGGTCTTCTGCATCAAGCAGAAGGAGAAGGAATGAAACAACATGGTTAGCCACGACACCGAGTAATGAACCAATAACCGAGAACGACGAATAAAAGTGGCAAAGGAGGAGCGAAGGAAATGAACGTCTTACTGCGACCAAACTGCTTGCGGCAGAGGGGACAAGCGTGGAGGGTTTGGTCTGGGTCCAGAACACCAGTTCCATCTCCACCCCCACTCTGGAAAATCGCCGAGATATCCTCCATGAGCTGTAGTGAGTTTCGAAAGCTACGTTGAGGCGTCTTGTTGTTTGGGAAGCCAGATTGTTCACAGGTTGTTTGTTCCTTTAAAGCGATTGGGGTAACTGCCCACCTCGATTTGTCATCACAATCTGTCGAACAAACAGTATCGCTATAAATGCGGGTTGATTGTAATTTGTACGTCACGTGTATGTCACATGATATGTCGTGTGACCCGAATATGTGCCTGGAAAGCCTCATTTTCAGGGAGGAGAACAACTACAATACAACGAATAGAAGTGATTTCCGAAAGACCGCGCGCTTCAAGACGCCGTATTCATTTCCTGGATCAGCCTGTAAGACAGACGTTTCAGCGCTGCATAGCGAGTCTAGGAACGTACGGTAGAAGCCACACTTCGTCTGACACAATCACGTTATTACTGGATGTTGGCTTACTCAAAAATAACCCCACTCGGTTCCTTCCCTAATAGAAGCAAACATCAATTGCAACAGCCTGCCCATCCACCCAAATAGCAAGCTACATCTTTTTCTCAATCCCCGGGTTGCTCGATCCCGGACCATATAGACGGTATTCCTGGCATGCAAGCTATTATAGGATCGCACGTTAGCACGGGAACATAGGAGAGTGTAAAAATCTATTCATACGCACATAACAACAAAGTTGTGGGACGAAACCTGAGCAGTCACAGGCCATCTGTGTACTCCGTATGTGTGTTAGTTAACTAGCGTCAAATGAAAAACTCCGTATTTGACAAAATAATATAGGGAAAGCATTCTCGCCGTCGCACAGCAGACCGGCCAGGTCAGATCCTCTGGTAGGCCATGTTTTGTGGGCAAAGCGACCGTACACTTTAGGTTAACGAAGACGGCAATTAGGGTGGTGTATTTCAGCGTAACTATAGGGAGGCCATTGTCTATTCTTTAAAAAAACAGAAAAGGAAATAAACGTTCAGATATCCGGTCGACCCGTGAAGCAACAGAAATCCGAGCTATTTCTTCTTGGAAGGAGGGTCGGCTTCGAATTTACACGCTGTACTTGTCAAGGGTTGGCAAGCTTAATATTCTTACATAACGCTTAATATTCTTACATAACTCGTTCCTGGCGAGCCAGATTCCGAAATTGCGTGTATATCGTTTTTTTTTTTTTTTTTTTTTTTTTTTTTTCATTTATCCGTTCTATAATTAGGTCATCACCAATGTTTTTTTCAAGTATGTCGTAGCTTCCACCCGTCGTTCCTACTCGTCGTGGTCCGTGGATCGCGATACCTCTTCCCACTCCTTGAGCGACTTCTCATTGGCCGCGGCGACCTCGCGCACCTTGTCCACGCAGTCCGCGCCCAGCACCAGGTGCTTCGGCGCCTTGCGGCCCTTGGCCACGCCCGTGCGCGTCAACACGTCCACAATGACGCGGGCGCCCTTGTCAACATCACCGATCTGCTTGTTGTCGGCGGCCACCAACAGGTTGCGCGCATCCGACACGGGTGTCCCTTCATAAACGTCGAGGCGCTCTTTTGTGACGGCCTTGCGAGACGCGCCGGTGCCCGTGTTGAGCAGCTCGGTGCGGAAGTAGCCCGGCTCAATGGACGTCACGTCAATATTAAAAGGAGCCAGTTCGCGGGCCACGCCATCCATCAGGAGCGACACGGCCGCCTTCGTGGCGCTGTAGAGCGCGGTAGCGGGCCAGGCGTTGTACGAGGCCATGGAGCCGAAGCTGGCCAGGGCGGTCTGGCGGCCGGCCTGGCTGGCGGCGCGTAGGTAGGGCGCGGCGGCGCGGGCGGTGGACGACGTGCCGAAGACGTTGGTGGCAAAAATGGCGGCCACTTCGTCCTGGCTAGCCTCCTCGACGGCCCCCTCGAGGACGTAGCCGGCGGAATTGACGACGTGGGTGAGGCCGCCGTAGAGGGCGGCGGCCTTTTGGAAGGCGGCGCCTACCACAGCGTCGCCTGCAGACACATCCAAGTCGAGCACTGCAGCACCGGCCGACTTGAGGTCGGCGAGCTTGCTGGCGTCACGGGCAGAGGCGACGACGTGGTAGCCGCGGCCCAGGGCGTCGAGGGCGATGGCCTTTCCGAAGCCGGAGCTGGCGCCGGTGATGAAGAAGACCGGAGTAGTCATTTTGTCGATGTCGATGTTTAAGGGGGTGAAAAGACAATAGAAGAGATAAAAAGGCCGGTTTATAAGACGTGTATCAAGTGTGGTTGAACAGCGGATGTAAGTCGAAGTGGTTGTCGATATGGATTACTCTATTAAGAGATCGTAAAGAACGGGGAGTGAGATTGTTGACTTTACCTGGGTTGAAGGTCCCTTATTATACTCGTTGTTGTCCATGTCGAGTTCGCATTAAAGATGCTCAAAAGTCAGTCAGTCTCCTTAAGTCCAACGGCCGATGCTAGTTCGCAATCACCAACAGTCGATGCCGACACGACCAAAATCCCTAAGGCCGATGGCCGATGGACCAATGACCGTGGCCCAACACCAGGTGTCCCAATCCTGAAAAAGTAACACATCAGCCGTCCTACAAATTAGAAGTCACCTGCGGTCATGTCAAATCAAACGATAGTGATGAGAATGTAGCCAGGACTGCGGCATAGAGGCATCACTCGCGAGTGGGAGTAACCGCGCCCTCTGAACGTTTCTGTCGGAATTAGGAGACACATAGTGTCACGTGAAAGATCACGCTCTATACGTAATCTGATCAATGCATAGGAATGCCTCACCCGCATCATTAAGAGAGGAAGGCACTTTAGCGTCATACACAACATAGTTTCTGCTGACCTAAGCAAAGCCAAGCCCACAACATCACACACCTGTTGTGTTACCCCTCCTACCAACTCACGCTTGCTACAAAAGATCGTCACAGCACTATCAGGGACATATCACGCAATATTGAATTATTTGCGCTACGTTTTTCTATGTGGTGACGTCTATGATAAATGTGCTATATAATTAATGCCGAATGGTGCGCGCCCAGGAGCAGATTCGGCGTCCAACGTTAATACACCGGGATCTAAGCATTCCCATTTCTCCACTTGATGGAGACGGTCGCTACAGAAAACGGTAAAGTACTAAAATCCTCTTTTTGTCCCTGTTTCTTCTTTCCCTCAATCTTATCCAAGCATTATTCAGCAAAGATTCCGGACTTCAAATGGCTAATGTTTCTACCGCTTGAAAGGTGGACTTTGCTCGTCAATACGGAACGCCTTTAGCTCCGCCAATCGGGTCTGGGTTACAGACCGTATATGCCATAGAGGTTACATCGGTGTTTGGTCCTTAATAATACTCCGTATATTTATTTGCGGGGTCCGTCGAGCACGAAATCAGTTGCTGTATCATAACAATATAATAATTATATATACAAGGACGACTGCTATAGTAAACCTCACTCGTATAACAAGACAAGTCGACCAAATATCGTTTCCTCTTTCAGTCTTTCCGCACATAATAATCGCATTTCGTTTTCGACATGGCTGCTTATCTCCAGAAAAGAATTGTCCATCCTCACCACGGCATTACCGTGTCCCGGCCAGAGACGCCTACACTCGCCAAACAGGAAAAGTGCACGGCTCCCATCCCCAACACAGCCGCAAAGAATGCCCCTTTTTACACACCTGAGCAAGACCCGCCGGCAGGCACGGGCATTCCGCCGGCCGACGGCTCGCCGCTCCCGAAGCTGTTCACGCCTCTCCAAATCAGAGGTATCAAACTGCCAAATCGAGTTTGGGTGAGCCCGATGTGCCAGTACAGTGCCCATGAAGGATTCCATACGCCGTGGCACATCACGCACTATGGCGGCATGGTTCAGCGTGGGGTAAGTTGGCATTCCATGACGTCATAATATAGCCCCTCGCTAACAAATATCCTAGCCCGGTCTCATGATGGTCGAAGCCACTGCAGTGCAGGCCAACGGCCGCATCACGCCTGAGGATTCGGGTATCTGGCTTGATGCACATGTCGACACGTTGCGAAAGCATGTCGAGTTTGCCCACAGCCAAAACGCACTCATCGGCATCCAACTTGCCCATGCCGGCCGCAAGGCATCGACCGTCGCGCCGTGGCTCAGTTCCGGGGCCACAGCGACCGTCGAAGTCAACGGATGGCCCGATGACGTCGTGGGTCCCAGTGAGGAGCCGTTTAACGAGCATTTTCCGAAACCTCGCAGCATGTCCCTCGCCGAGATTGGACAGCTCAAAAAGGACTTTGTCGCGGGAGCGCACCGTGCCGTGTCCTCTGGCTTCGATGTCGTCGAGCTCCATTTCGCACACGGCTATCTGGTCTCCTCCTTTCTCTCGCCCGCCGTCAACAAGCGCACCGACAAGTACGGCGGTAGCTTCGAGAACCGCACGCGCCTCGCACTCGAGCTGGTCGACGACGTCCGCGCCGTCATTCCGAAGACGATGCCGCTGTTTGTCCGCATCAGCGCCACCGACTGGCTCGACACGAACCCGGACTACTCTGGCGAGAGCTGGACGGTCGACCAGAGCGTCCAGTTGGCGCACCTCTTCGCCAAGCACGGTGTCGATGTTCTCGACGTATCGAGCGGTGGCAACCACCAGGCCCAAAAGGTCAAGGGCGGGCCCGGTTACCAGGCAGCGTTTTCGAAGCAGATCAAGAAGTCTGTGGGCGATGGACTGCTCATCAGCGCCGTCGGCAGCATCAAAACGGGCACACTGGCCCAGGAGCTGATCGCTGGCGGCAAGTCGGACGACGACGTACCCTTAGACCTGATTGCGGCAGGCCGCATGTTCCAGAAGAACCCTGGTTTAGTCTGGGCCTGGGCCGATGATATTAATACGCACATCCAAGTGGCGCATCAAATCGGCTGGGGCTTTGGCGGTCGTGCTAGTACCAAAAAGACCGAACATGCCAAGATCAGCATTCCTTGATGTCGTTTTCGTTTGAGATATACACGGAGTGCAGTGTTTGTCTATAGGTTCGGTAAGGAAAAGAAGTAAAAAATACGAGTAAATATATGAATATGGTCGAAAGGACGAAGTATAGAGTCTTTTTAGTGGAGTTCTTATTTTTCAAGTTTTAAACCGGCAATTATCTGAAGATATTTTTAAAGTAAAGTTTAATATGAAAATGAAAAATAAAATAAAATAAACCATTTAACACTATATATAATAAATATAAAGAATATGATAAATAACAATTACAAAAGCACTTATCCCGGGGGTGTTACAAAAGCAAATATCCCAAAGGGCAACAGTCTCTGCTAACTGATCAGGCTAAAAGAGGGGTCCTGTTCTTATAAAACGATGATAAGGTGTAACGGTCTAACAACAAGTTAATACGTCTAAGTGGATGGTGGTAAGCGTGATTGTATACAACAAGGGCATCAGAATACAAGTTTATATAAGTTTATAATTTTTTTCTCAATGACCTTTTTGGTACGCGAGAACCCGACAGACTACACAGTGCGGCATCCCATGTTGACGGCGCCATGCCAATATTAACGGGTACTGCCGCCAACTGCGCCTTGCTTACCAGCCAGGCGGTCAAGTTCAAGGACCTGGTACAATTTTGATAGATATCAGGAAGTGACAGCATGATATCGTCTATAGAGAAAAACCTTGTGTAATCCATTTAGAAAAGACTTGACCTATAACTGTTTGTTATATATGCAACAAAAACTAATGGATCCCATTAGCAGTAATATAGTGTTACTTGTAAACTCGACTTGGTCGAGCCGCTGTACTGTGACTCATTTTGCCCGCACCTGGTAAGTCAACGTCGAGCCCACTATATTGACCTGCAACAGACATTTGCCAAAGAGCTACACGATAACAACATTATCGACGAAAGACATAAAAAGCAACCGGATCATGCCACCGTCTTCAGCAAATGCTGCCCTCCCTGTTATACCGGCCACTATCAATGATTTGGAGACGCTCACACACAGCATGTGTGAGGCCACAAAGTCGACCACGCCTATTCTTTCTATCATTCACCCGCGCTGTGAGACATTAGCGATGATTGACTTCATTGTATCTGTATACAAGAATGCGTTCTACCACCCTGAGTGGTTTACCGCGAGATTGTCGCAAAGTGAGATCACGGCAACGACGAAATCGTGGCTAGTACACAGTGGTATCTCTCTACTTTGATGACGAAAAGACCCAGACTGAAAGTGGCATTGAAAACGCCCTTCAAAGTTAGATGAACGCTGTGTGCTTTGCGCCCATCTCTATGCGCCAAGCTTTCCATCGAGGAGAAATTTTCGTTTGTCGCCCAAGAGAGGACATCGCCTTTCACGACGCCCGTGTTGTTGATGCATACGGCATTGCTTTCTTGCACACGATATCAAGTAAACTTTCTCGAAAATTAAAAGCAGATCCACGGTTGGGGCCACCAAATATGGCCAAAGTCACGTATGCTGTGTCGGCATCCGCGTGATGTTGAAAAGCTCGCCGGGAGCGGATAACCCTTTGGCACCCAGAAGCACGCCGGCCGTTATACACTATGTATTGAATGCCGGCACTGAATGGCTCAGATGCCATTCCAGATGCTGCTCTTTTGGATGCCGTATATGCAAAGTCATTGTGGAAAAACATTGATGGCAGCGCCCCGATTCTGTGCATCAGTGTATAGGTAGACCGTGCCGGTCATATAGCAGTGTCTGGAGAAGTGATGTCAATGACCTGACATAAGGTGGACTCATGGGCGCTGATGGAAATATTCGTCGTACCATAGTACGGAGTATGGGCGAGGGACGAGGAAGAGAAAGTCGGGAAGGTATGCGGGAGCTAAAATGGCATGATTTAGAAGATTTGGCATCAACTGGTATTTTCTTTGACCTGCACGTTCCGTAAAGCCCTCTCTCCGTGGTAGGTGTCCCACCCCAGGCCTTGGATCAATGCGATAACAACTGGTGCCGGAAGCTCAGTATGGAACCGGATGATGATTTTGCGAAGAGACGAGATGCCTTTCAGCCGGGCATCTATTGGCAGCAATGCCTCTTGCACCAAAGGCAAGTCATCGTCGCCAGCCTGCACGAGATTTCGAGAGCTCTTGGTGTGCACAAGCAGTTCCAGTGATGTCAAGCCAGAGCACCGGTCACGGATCATTGTCACGCTCTGCAACCCTCCTTGTGTGGGTGCAAGTTTGCCTTTGCCTGGTTGGGACTGCAGTAGCTGTTCCAATGCTGGAAAGTTGATGCTCAGGCGAGATATTAAGCTGGCATTTGTGGGTCCTATGGTGTCTAGAAAAGAGAGCAACAGGTGAACCTCCTCGGATGCTGTGTCTACCAGGGTGAATGTGGTCGTGCCGTACAGCACTTTGCATAGTTCGTCGTGCACCTGGTGATTGACGAGGATTAGTGCCAGCCATCCGAATGGTTTGTCTGGCGTGAGCGACTGGATTGGGCTTGACGGCGAGTCTTGGAAAATAAAGATAGGATAACGTAGAATAACCAATCTCCTGTAGATGTCGTCGCGAATTTCTCGGGGCAGATTGAGGAAGGTCGGCTCGGCCGTCATAGCTGGCCGTCAAATCGGTTCCTTTTCTGATATTCAGGGTGGAAAAATGATAGAAATATTAAGATATGCTTCTCAATCACACACGACGTTGCCAGTTTCGTTTTTAGCAAAAGAAAAAGCAGAAAATTGAACTCATCATTTTTTCTCGCTCAAAACAACTGGCCCCCAATAGAGGGGCAGAAGATGCGGCGTATCTGAAATGCCAAGCACGTTATGCCTGATATATCCAATAAGGGCCCCCGATGTTGTTGGGTGGTGAGAAGTGGTGCGTCTGTGTTCTAGCACCGTCACCGGCCCTGAACCGTCCGTCGACGTATTCTCTCCATGTCATCTCACGCCAGTATCAACTAGTGCTACGCAAATTACACTTATATTTCTTCGTCCCCCCCCGACCACAGTGGCAGAGAACAAATGTTTTCTTCAGCTATACACCATGTAGGCCGTGGGATAGGCTATGTGAGCGACTGCGGCTGCGAAGTACATTCCACCATGCTTCCCGCAACAACATGTTTGGGCTACAAATAACCAATGTCCGTAATGAAGCGTCTTCCTTAAACGGTCTCGACCTCAACGCCTTCCTTGTCGGCTGATACGGACGGCACGTTGAATTCGGGGACGATGTGGCGACCGGCTGCTTCTTGTGCGACTTTCTTAAAGTGTTTGGGAGGTACCTTCATTGCGTAAAGCTCGTCGATCTGTTCAAACGAGAGGCCCTTCGTCTCTGGAAACAGGTAATAGCCACCGACAGCAGCAATGAGTCCAAGACCAAGGAAGATAAAGCCAACCTTGCCACCCAAATTCCCAGCATCTGTGTTGATCATGTAGGGGACCGTGAATTGCACTGGAGAATCAGATGTCAGCAGGTTGATTATCTTAACAATAACGCGAAGATGTCTGTAGGAGAATTTACTGATTAGGCCCCAAATGGAGTTCGTAATGGTAACTAGACCTTGTGTCGCAGCTCGGAGTCTCATTGTGGCGACCTCCGACGCTAAGACGAAACCTGTCGCGCCGATAGACAGCTGATAGATGATTGCCCAAACATAAAGAATGGCCACGATGCCCCAGCTTGCCTGGGCCTTGTTGGGGATGCAACCTAAAATGCCGATGAGGAGCAGCATGAAGCACAGGACGAACTGTGGGCGAACAATGAGAAATCGGCGGCCGTACATTTCCGTGAGCGGGAAAGCCGCCATACTCGACACCAGCATGACAGCGTAGAGAGCAGATGAAGCCGCAAAGTAGTTGCTGATTCCTATGAGCTGCAGGAAATAGGTTGCGTAACCAATCACAAACGTTGCACCAATCATTTGCTGTGCGGATGCACAGAAGATTGCCGTGAAGGTGCGCTTTCGGTTCATTTTGTCAAAGCACTGCATTTCCTCCTCGACTCGTATTCCTAAGAAGCGGCGAGGCGGCTTGGAATCATCATAGCCGTGCAGCTGACTGGTGAGACGAATTTCGTCCTGAATCCGAGTTACCTCGATGTCGTAGTATTCGGCCTCCTTGAACCCATAGATGCGGCGCAGTGCTTTCTTCGCATCATCAAGGCGGCCATGGCGAATCAGCCAGTACGGTGATTCTGGAAACCAGGGCCATGCTACCGTCAGGAGGACTGTGTTTGTTAGCAATGGCACCCAAATGATTCTGCGTGTCACAAAGTGGGAGGGTACTTACGAGGGAAGAAGTACATGGCAACAACAGGGAGCCACCATTGCCATTTTGTGCTGATATGGCTACTACCCTCGGCGACGATGACAATAGCAAACTGTCCGACGACGATGCTGGTGTTGAAAAAGCAGAGAAAGAAGCCACGGAGCTCCGGGCGGCATGTCTCGCCAATCCACAGTGGGGAGATTGTAAACATCATTCCTATGGCGATGCCGTTGACGCCCCGGCCAGCCAGATGCACTCGCCAGTTGTCCGCCAGCTGTTGGAGAATAACACCAGCGCATGATATAAGCATTGCAGCGAGGATGCCCCATTTGCGGCCGAACTTATCGAGGAGCGGCACAAAAATAAAAGTTGTGATGACTTCGGTCGCGGGCGCAATGGAGTTCCAGGCGGAGAGGTAGTGAGCAGGAATAATGTAAGTATCATCGTGTTTGACGCCAAATTTTTCTTTGAAGACTGGCAAAGAAGCAAGCTGGCCGCCCGCCACGATATCAAAACCCTGCATCACCACACCGGCAGATATCAAAAGTGCTGTCCCGCATATTAGTTATTAAAACATGTTGGTGGAGGCAGGTAATGTAGACGCTGACAGACGTACCCCAGAAGGCAAACCTCTTCTGAGATTTGAGAATCTTCCATTTGTTGTCAGGATTGACAACAGAGTAATCAACTCTGCACAATTGGTAATAAGTTAGTTGATGGCTGAACAAGTCTGGAGAGTGGAGGCGGTACTTGGAGTCGACATTACCCATGAATTAGAGTCATCTTTGAAACGACCAAGTAAATGGTATATTGTTCTGAGTGGCCTTGCGTGTTTTCAGCCCTTATTTCAGTTATTCATCGAAATGCTGGGGATCTCCAAGGTGTGTTTTCGAACGACTACACCGGAGTCGACGTTGCTTTATAAAGTCGACACAGTTCAAAGTGACTCTATGATATGCGTCCGTTTGAAATCAAATCAAGACTTCATCTCGCGGGGCTCCATGGGGTGAACCGGGGTTCTCGAGGGGTACAAGGAGACCCGATCTGGGGTTAGGAAGCTAGACTCAGAAAGTTCTTTGTGATCATAACACACGAGCGACTTTCGAGATGTCGACCGCTGACAACTTCGAATGCAGTTGATACCTCACACTGTGGGTTTTTCTTGTTTCTTTCGTGTGCGTGGATATGGAAACCAGCCCAATGCCTCATTCTCTCGTCTCCATACCCCGCAACAGGACATCCATCGCGGAAAACGGGGGTGTCGAAAAGTCTGGCATGGCATTATGGCATGGCGTGGACGCTAGTGGCAAAGGGGCGCAGGTGACCGCCGGTAGCAAGCTTTTAACAAAAGCCAGGGTCCCTAGCGCAGTAGCAAGCACTGAGTCGCGGAGTTATAAACAACTCCGCGACGGATGGGGCCGCGAAGTCTGCAGACAGTTCTCCTGGCGATTTCAGGGGTCAGATGACACTTCGTGTCAATTTACGAGCCGGGGCACTGTCTGCGATTAGATCTTATGAATAAGAAATAGACTGGTCTTATTTGCGACATGATGAGATAAATAAAAGAGAGAGGCGAGTCAGTAAAGAGGCAAAGTGAAACCGGAGCAGGCAGTACCTTGGAAGGGAAAGCAAACTGACACACATTGCCGTCCCAGCAAGACACGGAGCATGGCATCGACGGCAGTGAATCGGCTGGGAGTCCGGCCCCATATCCATTTCACGGCAAACACTTGGATCAATGATCCATGTGCTCCAGGTTATGATCCCCATACAAAGACGTATCACCTTTTCTACCAATGTATGTGTGCCTCGCAATACGTGACCTTTTCCCGTGCAAACGAATGATATGAGAAGAAACACAAAAGAAAAAAAGAAAAAAAAAAAGAGAAAAGTCGATTCTTCGCTCACCTTTCAAAACTCGACTAACACCCTCCAATAGGCAACCCAGTAAGCTGCGAATGGGGGAATATGTCCTGGGGTCACATTGTCTCAAAAGACATGCTGGTATGGACATTGGCCAAGACTTCTCCCGCAATCCTTCCCGGCGAGGTATACGACCGTGATGGCGTATTCACAGGCTGTTGGGTACCTCCGGTTGACAAGTCTGACCAAACGCTGAGGGTTGCGTATTCCTCGGTCAGACAGCTCCCATTCCACTGGAGCACGCCGCCGTATCCACGTGATGCAGCCGGCATAGCCATGGCGTTGTCGTCAGACGGCGGAAACAGCTGGACAAAGTCATCTCGGAATCCGATTTTGAATGGCGAGCCGGGAGGTCTTGCGGTGACTGGATTCCGGGATCCCTTTGTCACCAAGTTGCCCGCCCTGGACCAAGCTCTGGGTACTGTTGACAACGTCCTCTACGGGTTGGTGTCTGGCGGTATACAGGGGACAGGACCTACGACATTTCTGTACAAAATACCGTGCAGCGACCTGCAGGACTGGCAGTACCTGGGACCTCTGGTCGATCTGCCGTTGAGGTTCCAGCCTTCAAAGAAGTGGAGCGGCAACTACGGCGTCAACTGGGAATGCACAAATATTGTTACGCTCAAGAACGGTTCGGACGCGCGTGAGTTTCTGGTGATTGGCGCGGAAGGAGACGTTGAGAAAAACCACGTGAAAAACTTCAAGCAACCTGAAGGAGCTCTGTCTCGAACGGTCAGGACCCAGGTGTGGATGTCGGGCAAGCTCCAAGTGGCGGGCCACAGAGGCGTCAAGCTCGAGTACACGCATGGCGGGTATGTCGACCATGGGTCGTTGTATGCTGCGACCTCATTTTTGGATGAAAGGTCGGGCCGTCGCATTGTCCACGCGTGGCTCCCAGAGGAAGACATTCCAATTGATGTCGCGAAAGAGAAGGGCTGGAACGGCAGTCTCGCGCTTCCCCGCGAAATATTTCTACTCCGGATCCCCGGGGTACAAAAGCCCTTGCATAGCGAGCTGTCCGACATGGCGCCCTTTGAAATTGCCAGCACGGAGCCAGACGGCTCCAAGACACTGCTCACACTGGGTATACGGCCAATTGCGGAGGTGATGCAGTTCCGGGAAGCAGCCGGCTGCAAAGCCTTTAAGATCGGAGCCACGGTTTCACTACCATTGACCAAGGACGTTTCGCGCAAATTCATCTACCAGACTCGTTCAGATAGCTGGGAGTTGGAGACG
The DNA here is from genome assembly GCA_021396375.1 of Sporothrix mexicana. Classification (NCBI taxonomy): domain Eukaryota; kingdom Fungi; phylum Ascomycota; class Sordariomycetes; order Ophiostomatales; family Ophiostomataceae; genus Sporothrix; species Sporothrix mexicana. The sequence continues at coordinate 62,895 of WNYC01000094.1, read as the reverse complement.
ACAATAGCCATCAGCCCTGGATGCAAGACTGTCGGTTTCTATTTTCGTCACAACAGCGACCTTTCCATCCACACATCGGTTACCTTCGCTGTCATGGAGGAGACCATTACCATTGACCGCTCAGCTTCAAATACGGCTAAGACAGTGAACAAGTGTCCCGACGCCGGGCCCTTTACGTTGTTTACCAAAAAGCCCGAGTCGGGCGACGACGACGAAAGCGTGGTGCTGGAAAAGCTCCACCTCCGAATTTTCTCTGACGGAAACATTTTGGAAATTTTTGCCAATGACCGTTTCGCCCTGGCCACCATGGTGTACTCTGAAGGCCATGGATCGGATTTTGGCGGAATCAGTGCGTTCGCGACGGGCACTAAGAACAGTTCCAGCTTTGAAAGTATTGCCGTCTGGGATGGTCTGGGGACGAATGGTATGTAGGAAGCTGTGATAAGTAAAAGGCTTTGGATCTTAAATGCTGCAACTATGGAAAATAATACTTGATAAAAAAGGTATTCAAATATGTTCTATGAAATAATTTGCAATAAAATAACGTGCAACCAAGTACGACACAATAAATACGATAAAATGAAATTACATGGACTGATACATTTCAAAAGTTTTCAAATGAAATCGCGAATTAATATTAAGGGGATGATTTTCCATTCTAATTATTTCCATTCGACGAGACCTGACCCATCCTCACTGCGTCTCCCTCGTCACCCCAAGAGGCTGTAGATTAGATAATCGCAGGGCAAGCACACTGTCGAGAAGTGTTAGGGATGGACTGGCTTGAATAATCCGTCGGTCCACCCTCTCTGTTAATCTCAGACATTGGAGAATTCGTGCCCAGTCCACAGCGCAGCCCCGGGACAGGCACGGGACCTCAGCCGCCCGTATGACAGCCATAGACGTCATGAAGATGGTGGCATAAAGGGTCCATCGATTGACAATGCAGTCGCGGATGCACATAACCATACTCGGCATCATCTGGGTATAAGCGTGGAAAAACCGCTCGCAGTGCCTAAGCACCGTGTTGTTGGCAGTCTCGTCTCGTATGCTTTGATACACGGCGGGCCAGTAGATGGATATTTTGCAACAGTAATACTGCACCCGCAAAAAATTGCCAAGCATCTCGGTAGGCGGAAAGCTGGTTGGGGAGGCGAGCATGTCAAAATCATGGTCTTGGAAGCGGACTATCTCTGGCAGATAGCCGTACCAATCGTCGAGCTGAAGCTCGAGCTCTAATGCGATGTTTGCGGCATACACAATGTGTCCTTCGGGTGTTCGCCGAATTGCCGTGTTGCAGCGATGCAGCATGCGCCTCATTGAGATCTCGGCCAAGAAGTAGGAATGTGTCCTGTCGGAGCTGTGCTGGTTTGTAGCCAAAATGGTTCTTGCTGGCGATGTGGTTATGCTTTCGGGTGAACCGTGTTCCACATCAAATTGCCATGTACGGCGGCTATCGGGCAGAGCGAGTTCGTCATCATAGTTCCAGATTCCACTGTCCACTACGTCAAATTGAGCGCGGAGCTCGCTCTCCACGAGGAGAACAACCCAGTAAGCCCTCCTCGCATGCTCACCCAGCTCGCCATCTCGCTCGCTTTCGTCTAGACACTTTAGCAGATTCTGGACCTTGAACGACGCGATCATGGCGTACTGATATGCCTGCCAAGGCTTGGAAAGACAGTTGTAGTATATGCTTAGCAGGACGATCGACTGCACGCTCTCAATGCTGCTGTCGGCAAGAACCGTAGGCAGCGAGATCATGGCAACTTCCAAGTAGCGTTCACTAATGTCGTTGCTGTCGTGCGAGACACCTCCCAAGGCATGATCCTGCCGGGCAAGGGCACCGATTGCGGTAACTATCAACACCAGACACGACTCCGGGCACGGGGTTAGAGGTCCGGTAATGACACTAAAGTATCGTTCGGAGAAGCCTGGGCGCAGCACCGGGTACCAGTTGTGGACGTATGCCGAAAAAGCGGCTAGTGCCTCAATGGCCTCCTGTTGCCGTATCACACGCAATCCAATGGTATTGCCTGTGCCGACGAGGGTGGCCGCCGTTTCCAGTCTGATGAGGTCTTGGGAAAAGCCGGGCTCGAGGCCCAGGATGGTCATCATGGAGGCTGTTCCCAGGAGCTGGAACGGCGACTTCTCCTGGCCGGTAAACACATCGTCGGCATGGCCAGGTGCCGCGGAGACTTGAGGCGTGCTGGTGCAACACGGCCCATGGCTGGGCGGCAGAAGGCTAGTGATATGTTCAAGGCGCTGGTTGATGGCCGCAAGCTCATTCTCCACCCTAAGCAAGTTAGAAATAATGCCAATGTTTTGTCCTGTCGGTCGTCCAGAGGCGGGTGCGTGGACAGCGGGTGGGTCGTTGCTTTCCTGGATGAATGGCCCGTGGCACTATGCTCATAGTGACACTCAATGCTGCGGCTCTGGCAATACGTGCAGGTCGGCTTACGGCCATCGCACTTTGTTCTTCTGGCTCTGCAAGCGTTGCACGCAGTAGTCATCCGACTCCGCGTCTTCCTCCGCGTATTCGCAGACTGGGGCGCCGGTCGACCGACATCCGCTAGGGGTTCAGACGAGCGATCCTGCATACTGCCGAATTCAGAGTCACACAGTTCCCCGGACATGTGTAGCGGAGCTTGTCTGCGATCGTCCGTGGTTGTCTGGGGTTAATGTTTGAGACTGGCCATGCGAGTTAGAAACAGGCCGTCAACTCCGCGAAGGTCTGGTATTTAATTGGACCCCACCACCACGACAGGTTTTCTCGGCTGACCTCATTCGTCAGGACCATCTGGAGAAAACCCCAGAAAGGTGCATTCGTGCGGGGTTTCCAGAGTGGCTCTCGAGCGGGGAGCAAAAGGGGGCTCTGGGGGATAATATTCGCTGTTTCTGCGGTTGCCTTCCGACCCTCTCGGGTTCCTCTCGCGTTCGTAAAAAGGAGAGGCGGCTCCGCAAAAGTAGACCCCCCCAGCACAAAACCCCTCAAAAGGCTGCATGGAATAAAATAGTGGGGTATGAGATTGAGATTGCGACATTGTTCTTGGTTGGGGAAACTCGAGCCAAACTAGAAGAACAAGCCTTAGAACGAATATTTTAGTCTCCAAAAGAGTGGGGCGTGCCCGCCCACAAGTTCCGTCCACAAATAGGCACACTAGGCACGTGCCAGATCTATTCCGGACATCTTACGGAGTGTTTGGCTCCTCGGTAATAGCCGAACCGCGGAGGAGCCAATATGTCCGCGAAATTTTGTGAAAGGAATAAGGAAGGAGATTACTGATCCTGCTGGGAGACAACCTTGAGCAACTTGCATGTAGATAAACAACCTTGGATCTAAACAAGGGTTGAATCCCAACCCCACATTCCCCAGCTTCTTTGCATCATGGATGTCTGATGAAAGTTTTGTGAAGCAATGTGCACAACTGATCTATTCCAGCGAGATTTAAGGCGATGAAATGCTTCGTCTACTTCCCCGCATATCATATTAGCTGAACGACCATGGATCATGGAAGAGTCCGTGCCTCCAACGTTTCTTGCTTCTCGCAGACAACAATATTCTGACGAACATTTTGGCGGTTTAGCTACGCTGCGACGGTTCCACCGCTATGTCTCTATTAAACGAGGAAAGTATGGGGCAGTTCCATTGTCGATGAGAGGGTTTTTGTTTTTATGCCGATTTTTTTTTTTTTTTTTTTTCGAAATAAAAAAGAAGACCACAGCTACCGGGATGCAGATCGTGGGGAAAGGAAGCAAATAAAGGCAGGTCCTGAACGTGGGGCACCCGCAAACAAATCGTTACAAGATCGCCGTACCTGGGGATTCTCAAATAATAGAGGCATATTTGAAAAGAAGCATATAAGGGTGGTCGTTCACCCCGAGATAGTTTGTAAAACTCCAAATCACAAGTCAAGATACGCACAAATTCGATATGGGATCCAAGATGCATTTTTCCCTTTCTATTTCCAAGATAATTCTCAGCTACGCCCTCGGCGTAGCGGCCGTGCCCGCTCTTCAGGCTCGTGGCTGCGGCGGTCGTGAGTACCCCGGTCCGGCGAATCCGGGCTTCGAAAGCGGTACACTCGACGGCTGGACGATTGTCAGCGGCGACGCATTTGGCTCGTCTTCGGTCAGCGACACCACTTCCTTCTGGGGCGGCCCGTTCAGTCAAGATGGCAAGTTCTTCTTGTGGGGCTATGCCCAGAACGGGGACGCAGGTGTTGGGCAAGTCAAGTCAAGCTCATTTCAAGCAAGCAACGTGATGAGCTTCCTCATTGGCGGCGGCTACGACCCAGACAATCTCTACGTGGCCCTTGTGCGCGATAGTGACGGCCACATTCTCCTCAAACAGACAGGACAGAATGACGAGGCTCTCATCCGCATCACGTGGGACACAAGTGCCTGGGCCGGCCAGGCCGTCCACCTGCTTGTCGTTGACAACAGCACCGCGGGATTTGGCCACATCAACTTCGATGATGTTCGCACTGGGTGTGCGGCACTTGGCGACAACCACCTGACGTTTAACGTTCTCGGCCAGTCCAACCAACCGACGGCTGGCAGCGCAGATGCATGCGCGCTGTATGCTGCAGATCCGCTACGTCCCCAATTCCACTACACGCCGTACCAGGGCTGGATCAACGACCCTTCTGGCCTTATCCAGTGGAATGGCAACCACCACCTCTTCAGCCAGTACAACCCGGCAGCGCCAATCTGGGGTCCCATGCACTGGGCCCATGCCCAGAGCACTGATGCTGTCCACTGGCGCGAGCTGCCCGTGGCCCTGCAGCCGCCGTATCCCAACAACCCCGCGGACTCGTCTGGTCGCTTCACGGGCAGCGCAGTGCGCGACAATTCCACGGGCGATCTGCGGCTGATTTTCACCGATAGCACGGACACCGCTTTCCACCCAGGTGCCGTGGGGGAGACGGTTTCCACAGCAGTCAGCTCGCAAGGCACAACATTTACACTTGACTCCAACAACCCCGTCATCGCCAAGCCCCCTGCCAACTCGGAGAGTGGCTTTCGCGACCCTAAGGTCTTCTGGGACACCGTCGACAATACTTGGAAATTGGTGATTGGCTCTGGCGACAGCGTCAGTGGTAAAGTGCATTTGTACCGTTCCACTGATCTCGTGGACTGGACCTATGTCGGGATCCTCTTCGAGGGGGATGGCAGCACCGGCAGCATGTGGGAGTGTCCCAACTTCTTCCAGGTTGATGGCAAATGGGTCCTGTTCTACGGTGGCAACAGCCTTGGATGGTACCACGTCGGCACCTACAACGGCACGACATTTGTCAGCGAATCGAGCGGTCTTGTCGACGCAGGACCGGACAGCTATGCAATGCAGTGGTACAAGGATGATGCCGGTCGCAACCTAGCCATCACATGGATGGGAAACTGGCCTACAGACAAGTGGCCAAGCCGCATCAATGGCTGGGCCGGGCAGCAGTCTATCACACGAGAGCTGTTTATCCGTGCCGACGGTGGCCTCGGCAGCAAGGCAATTTCGGAGGTGGCGAGCCTGGCATCTGGCAAGACTCGGAACCTAGGTCCCAAGACTGTCAAAAACAAGGCCACGAGCCTGGGCAGTGAGAAAGCCGCCCGACTACAGCTGAAGGTGGACATCAAATCGACTACTGCGTCTTCTTTTACCATTTCTCTTTTCAGCTCTGCAGCGGAATCTGTTTTGCTCACCTACTTTCCTGGCAACCAAACACTCATTCTAGACACCACCAATGCTGGATACGGCCAGGCGGGCACGTGGTGGGCCATCATTGACGGTGCATCTGAGACACTGGATCTCGACCTGTTTATTGACCGCTCTAGCTTGGAGGTCTTTGCCGCGGATGGTACGGTATTTACAGCAACTGTTTGGCCCCGATACCAGGAATCCAAGGGCATTGAACTGCAGGCCAATGGTGGAAGTGCCGTGTTCAAGGGTATTAAGCTCACGCCGCTCGGATCAAGCTGGTGCTAAAACGTACGGTAGTGTGCCATTACCGTGTAACGGCGACAACGCAATGCATAGCCCACACGGACGAATTTTCAACTATGCAGCTTCTCTTTGGATATTGGTAAAGTCAACTCATATCTTTGGACGGTAGTACAATATATTTAGTAGCGTTGTTTAATTGCAACGTTGCTGAATTAACAGTCAAACCATGTAATGGTATACGTATGCAATGGAATGTAAATGTAGTACGATATTATGAATGAACCCTCTGTCAAGACTATTGCTGTTCATCCAGCTTCATGTAAAGGGAAGATTGCGTTGATAGGAAGTTGTGTAATACAAAAAGTTGGAAAAGCGAAACCCCAGAAAGGTGCATTCGTGTGGCGAACATCGTTACATAAAATTTCACGCATAAAACCATAATTTATGCACTTTGTGCATGCGAAGCGTTCGGTGAAAATGAACCAGTTTATTCCTACATTGACATTTACAGCAGTAGGTTTGAAGGACGGTAAAGTAAAACTAGTGCGATCTTGCGTATTCCCGTGAATGCAAAGCATGTAATACAGGAATGCAATACAGGAACAAGAGGGGCAAGGGGCAATGGCCAGGGCTAAGCTTGTGTGGCGGCAGCGACGTTGTCGACCTGTTCCGTTTCCGGGACGACCTTTGTCTCCTGCAGCTCCCTAAAGGACACCGTCGGCTTCCAACCGATACTCTTTCTAGCCACGCTCACTTCCTCATACAGCTCGTCAACCTGCTCCAATGTGAGGCCCTTTGTCTCGTAAATCAAAAAGTAAACAAACGCAATGCAGACGAAGCAGCAACCACCCCAGACGAAGAAGATCTTGGACTGGAGGTTAGCGTTACCCGGACCATAATCGACAAGGAACGGAGTCGAGTACGCGATAGCCCAGTTCAGGAGCCAGTTGGTGGCCGTGGTCATGGACAGAGACTTGGCGCGGATCTTAAGGGGGAAGATCTCGCCAGTGACAACCCTAGATGAAACGTATTAGACAACGTGCACGAAAAAATGAGTAAGAAACGGCGAACTCACCAAGCAATAGGTCCCCAGGAGGAGGCAAAGCAGAAGATGTAGATGCAGATAAAGGCGATGGCGGCCTTTTGCGCACTCTCGTTCAGCACGATAATATTTCCATGGGCGTCCTGTGTCGTTGTCGTAGTGCCAAGGATCGCCACAATGAACTGTGCCATGCACATACCCACGGCGCCCCAGAAGAGCACCGGGCGGCGGCCCCATTTTTCAATGGCGTAGAGACCCGGGAACGTCGACGCCGTATTCACGCAGTTTGTGATCAAGCTGATTGTGAACGAATTGGTGAAGCCGGAGTTCTTGAAGAACTGCGTGCCGTAATAAAAAATAAAATTGATGCCGGTCAGCTGCTGGAGGCCCTGAAGACAGCACCCGGTGATGAGGCGCTTGAGATAGTTGCCCTTGAAGCAATCGGCGTAGGACGACTTGCCGAGGGACAGGTCGTATTCGTGGTTAGCCTGAATTTCGGCAAGTTCCGCGAGGACTGACTCGTGGTCTTCAGGGAGGCGACGCAGGCGGGCCAGAGACTTTGCAGCCGCTGCATGGTTATCCTGCTTGATCAAGAAACGGGGGGTTTCCGGCAGGACAAACATTCCACAGATGAGAATAAGAGCCCATGCAAATTGAACGGCAATAGGAACTCGGTACGAGCCCGTATCATTCCGATCTTTCGATGCATTGTTGACAATGGAGGCAAGCAAGAGGCCGATGGTGATGGAAAGCTGGTAGGTGCCGACAATCAGACCACGAATCCATTTAGGGGATGTCTCAGATTGGTACAGTGGAACTATTGAGCGGCCGGTTAGCTCATTGAACAAAGACGTTTGTCAACATAAGGCAGGTAGGATCCAACTTACTGATGGAAGAAATCATGCCGAGTCCCAGGCCAGCAAAGAAGCGGCCAGCGAGGAAAAGAGGGATTGCTGTTGCTACCGTTTGCAAGACAACGCCGAAGATAAATACGCAGGAGCAAGCAATAAGGCCAAAGCGACGGCCGATAAAGTCGGCGATGGGGGCAGCACTCAAGGCGCCGAAAAAGGTTCCGGCAGAGAGAATCGAAACAATGGCGGCGGACTGAGATGAATCAACATTGAGATGGCCAGAAGAGTCCCGGTAGCCAGTCGAGAAAAGGTCTTCCCAATACGGCATGGCAAGAATACCACTAATGGTGCCGGTATCGTATCTGCCACGGGTTAGCGCGTGTTTTCTTCGTTGGGTCCCGGTAAAAGAAACCTACCCATAGAGCACACCACCAAAGGCGACAAACAAGCCGACTAGAATGGCAGGCCATGACTTGCCCGCGATATCATCGGGCTTCTTGAGTTGCCAACCCATCTTGCCGAGAGTATAGGATATGCTGAGGACCGCGGTTTGGAACTCAAAAATGGAGAGCAGGGCGAGTAAAACCGTTTCAAGGTAAAGTCGAATGAGGAGAACAAAGGATATCAGTGGAATGCAAACGGGTCTGGATGTTGTAGTTGTGTTGCTGGGATCAGCGGGCAGGAGAGGGTTTATAGCTCTGACAAGTCAGTCCAGGTCGTACGCACGTTGTTGATCAATTCTCCATCATGTCCTTTTGAATTGAGACGCATGCGGGAAGGAGAATCGCTCGCTCTAATTTTCGTCACCACGGCGTCACCGTATTGTGTTGGGCGTAGAATGGTGGTTCTCCTTCGAAACGGCCCACGGGGACCCCATGCAAGAACAATGCCGCCATCTCCACTAGATGGCGAGATTCATCTGCAGTACCTTTTAAGTTTTTCGTGTGGTGACATTGTAACCTGGAGCTTCTCCGCAGGAAATCTCCGCAGGAAATCTCCGCATGATCAAGCCTTTTCGTCTGCGGTGGCGCGTGTGCCAATGGTTTCCCCAATTTTTGTCGGCGGTATGTCGGCCAGACCGTAAAACATCCCACTACCCTCGTAGCAAAATAGAAAAAGTGTACTCTGTTTGCCTCCGACACCGCGTACCACACGCGACCCACAGGCGTTGGGGCTACGAATGTGCGCCCGCGGTGTTAGCTATTTGCTCCGCGACTGATCCACGCACCATTGACGCTCTCATTATGACTAGTCCTTTCCTGGGCAGGGAATGATGGGTGCACGGTGTTGCACATACATCATCTCTGGGATATCGGGACTTGGTCTTAGCTCCGCGAAGTGTCCAAGGTGGACGGAAACAATTGATCGTTGGAATACGTGGATCGTGAAAGAACCATGGCAAATCTCGGATTTCTCTTGCTAAGTATGTTTTTGTACACAAATGATTGTATTTTATCGTCTGAGTTCTCTGTAGATTTTGTAGATATATCTACCATCCACTTCTTCGACATCTCTGGATTGATGGCCGCAAACTTTAACACCTCTGGTAGTACAGATCCTCTTCCAGCTTTCATCAACTCGATTACGCCGAATCAAACAGCACTTCTAGTATCATCGCCTTTCAAACCAACTCAACCATGTCTTCAGCAGTGCTCGGTGGCGATTTGCTGTCCTCGGTCGCCCTACGCAAGAATGGACGCACTGCTCGCGTTTCCAGCTTCGACCAGAGCGGCCTTAACGAAGATGCATTTGTCGTGCTCCCCGGCGAGACTGCCACATTGGCGGACATCGAGGGCCCTGGGAAGATCACGCATCTGTGGTTTGTGCAAACATGCCGCCGCATCCTGGGTCCCGGCCTCATTCCTTACTCCAAGTCGGGTGTGGCCATGATGGAAATTCACAATGCGCTCGGCCTCAGCTACGAGGACAGCGATCCGGATTACTACCGCAAGGTCATCATCAAGATGTATTGGGATGACTCGGAGACACCCAATGTCATTGCCCCGGTCGGCGACTTCTTTTGCCTGGGCCACTCTATGGCTGCCAATTTCCAGTCCCTCCCCTTCACCGTCTCAGTGAAGCCTTCAGAGGAGAAGAAGTACGGCGGGTCGGCTGCATTCAATTGCTACTTGACCATGCCCTTCAACAAGCGTGCCCGCATCGAGATTGAAAACCAGGGCGAGCACGCGTACTTCCAGTACTTTTACATCGACTATGAGCTCCTGCCTCAGCCATTCGACCCCAAGGAGATCTTGTACTTCCACGCCCACTGGCGTCGCGAGAACCCCACCAACGGCTGGGCTCCCAATGAGATGCAGACCAACAGCCTCGAGACCCAAGTACCCAACCTAACCGGCGAGGGTTACACCATTCTTGAAACCACCGGCTCCGGCACTTACATTGGTTGCAATCATTCTGTCCTTCACCACCAAGGCACGTGGTGGGGCGAAGGCGACGACATGATCTTCATCGATGACGACACCTGGCCACCCAGCATGCATGGCACTGGTGGCGAGGACTACTTCAGCCAAGGATGGGGCATGCAAAAGAACGCATACCCGTTTTGCGGCACTATCATCCACGAGGAAGACGTGCCGAATCATCAGGTCTCTTACCGCTGGCATCTCGCAGACCCCGTCCGATTCGACAAGAAAATCAAGGTGAAGCTTGAGCACGGCCATGCGAACCACCTGCGGGATGACTGGTCAACTACGGCTTATTGGTACCAGACCCTGCCTGGACCCAAGCTGATGATCCAGCCACTGGACGAGAGGCTGCCGAATAGACCTACGATTAAGCCTGTACCGGAGGCAGCTGAAGCCAGACCTCTGACCGACCTACAGAAGCAGAATATCCAGGACCGTGAAGAACGCTTGAAGGTGTTCGTAGAAGACCGGAACGCTTGGCTCGAACGACGAGCAAAGGCTTCTCGCGAGAGAGCTGTAAACAATATTGAAATCGCCAAGAACCTCAAAAAGCGGTATGACGAAAGCTTGAAGAATTAAGTTTTTTCTATTTTTTTTAGTTAAAATATTTATATGAATATGAAAAATAAAAAAGATGTTTTGAAGTAAAGAAGTAGGATTTGATATCAAAGTACTGGGAGCCCAAGGTACCTATCGAAGAATACAAGAACCTTTGCCGCAAGACTTGTTTTCTGGTATGTCCTCTCCAACCGCAACGATTTCAGAAACCAGTCCCCTTTTCCATCTTCCAAGTCTCGTGATAATAGCCTCCGCCTCTGATCTCGACCAACCCCAGAGTGTGTTTCAAAATGATTTGGTCTTCCATGGCCCATATAGCTCTCACCTCATCAGAGGCTCTCAGTTGCAACTCCCCAGGTCCAAACATATGAAGGGTTTCTGCACTCGCGAAGAATTTGCTGAAAAAATTCGTAAAGGCCGCAGGCGATGGGAACGCAAACAGAGTATTCCCAGCCTTTAGAATAGACCCATCGGTATCGTAGAAACTGAATTCAGCATCATGTAGTGCAACTCGGTCAAATTTGTCCCATTGTTTAGTGTCAATGTACCGGCCGTATTGTGATTTCTTCGTGGTGATTGATTCGGCAATTTCGACAGGAATCGACATGGTGGATGTGTTCTTTATCTGGCCGGTAATTTGACCATCGTAGACGTGTGCTGTGAATTATGGTCAGTGGATTATCGGGGCAATGATGGAATTTATTTTGTTGAAGTCTTTTTGAAATAGTTTAGGAGGATGTGACGGCTATAAACAGTTTGCGGTACACCAAAGATTGTGGGGTACCCCGGAGAGGTACAAAAAAGTGGGGCTTGGCTTTTAAACTTGGCCGTCTTTTAGTAACGAAGGAATAATTACGCTGTGCCTGCGGATGAAAGCTTGTTTGGATACGGCGACATTAATCTGACCAGCGGACTAGACCTCGTTGCCCTGGGCATGCCGGCTTTGATAAAGAATGACCGAGGACATGTGGGCCGAGGCTTTAGTTAATTGATGTGCTGCTGGCACGTCAAAAAACGACGGGGAAAAGGTGGTCGGGACTTGAGTGTAGCGTCGAATGTGGTGAAACAATGAGGCTATGTGTGTCGGACTTTGGATATGAATCACATTACAAGAGACTTCAGAACGGTACTCGAATATAGACAAGAAGCTCAAAGTAGGCATAGCTGTTGAATTTTCTCCTTTTTCACTTTACTATGGTGGGTTTATTAATTACAATCCCCAAGACCCTTCAAATAAGGTATGAAACGATGTAAATTGAAGTACCAAAGCGGAAGGCTGAACTCCGTGTTAAATATTAAGAAGACTGGCAAAAGGGAATAACACGAAGTGCAACTGTACTACAAGTTCGCTTTGTAAACACCCTGTTATTCATGTTCGGGTCCGGGTAGCTTCCACGACTATGCCGGGTGTGTTCCGAAATCATGAACATATGCTAAGGAATATTATGAAAGCTTGAATAGTTACGTAGTGTAGTATTAATTTAAAAAAATAAAGGAGATTCATTAATTTCCTTTTTAAAAAGATAATTCATTAAAAGTAAGTTAGGGTGCACTTGAACAAGTATACCCCCAAGGAAAATTTTCCATATCTTTAAATATGGCTCGATTGCTTACTCTTTCTCCTTAACCATGGCCCCCACGCTTGAAATACAAGAGGGATGGGAATCATGGTCACAGACAAGCCTCCCAGTAGTGTACATGCCCATTGCGTGCCTAAGGCCTGGAACATATGTTTAGAAAAGAGCGGGAAACTCGCCGCGACCAAGGAACGGAGGATCACGTTTGCGGCAACTGTGGAAGCAGCTCTGTTGGGAATGTAGAAAGGACTGGTTAGCAATTTGCGACTTCAATTCACTCGCAGAAACACACTGTTACACAGTTGGAACCCGAAAAAAATAAAAGGAATGAAAACGCTGGGTGGAAACGTCGACATACAAAGGCAGGTATGCGTTAATGAGGTAATTGAAACACGGAAGAAAGACGCAGAGAGTGCCGAAGCCAATGAAAGCTCCGGCCACCGTTGGCACAGCCCAATGGATTGAAGACGTGAAGGCAGTCCAACCAAACCTAACATAGAAGACAAAGAAACAGGAATCCATCAGCATTCATGATGACATTAGTAATGCAGAGCACAATGCAGAGCACAGCACAGCTCACGTGGGGCCTTACCAGAAGATACCCAAAGACAGTACCGGAGCTCCAACGAGGGTGGGCCGTAAGCACCATTCTGGCCGTAGCACATTGTCATTTTTTGCCAGTAGCCGGACATACTCTGCTTGCTGCATGACGATGAAAGCGCACGCCAGAAATACGCCCAGAAACAGCCCGAGAAACGGTAGGCAGCTGACCCCGGTTCCCATACCGTATACATGCTGGAAGACATATGGGTAAGCTTCGAGAAGTGCGTAGACGATCCCGTAAATAATCGACATGTAGAATGAAACGAGAAAGACAATAGGCTCCGTGAAAAGCAGCTTCAGGGGCCGCATAAAGTATTTGTCGATCAATTCCCATGTCCCAACCTCGGTCCGCTCGTGTCGAGCATGGATGCCCCAGTTGTTTACCTGTTTCCGCAGACGAACAGCCTTTTCCATCAACAGGCATGGGGGATACGTCTCCTGCAGGAAAACAGCAGAAACGCCACCAACGACTAGGCCAAGCACGGCTGGGATGTACAGCGTCCACCGCCAGCTGAGGACATCTGGCGAGGCAACGATAAATGAGCCAATTATTGGTGCTATAAAAGGCCCTTCAAACACTGTCAGCGCGTAAATAGAGATGGCTACGCCGCGGTACCTATTGCCGAAGAGGTCTGAGAGGACACCGGGCACAACGGAAAGGGAACTTGAGCCACCCACGCCAGAAAAAAAGCGGCAGATAAGTAGGGTTTGAATATCCTTTGAGGCTGCCGCACCGATGGAGAATATGCCGCCACCGATCAATGCAAGAGTCAGTGGCCACTTCCTCCCTTGAAGTTCACTAAACGGTGCCCAAAGTATTGGTCCGCCCACAAAACCCAATACAAATAAGGTTGTACCCAGGGTTGCTACCTCGGAACCGACGCCGAAAGTCGTGCCAGCTGCTTCATTAGCAGGCGCGAACACGGCACTGTTGAAAGAGGCAACGAATGTTCCGGAGCATGCTAAAATTGAGGTAAAGACTCTGTGGATATGTGGTCGATTAGCTATCATGTATTGTATTTTCTCATTTCTCGTTTTCCTCTTCTCTTCGGGCCACAAACATGAGAAAGGCGACTTTGGGTACCTTTTAGAGAGCTTCCAGTTATAAGGAAGATATTGGTCGTCTGGGCCGTCGAAATCGACAACATAGAGCTCGGGGTCAGGAGATGGTGGTGGAAAGGGCCGACCACGACCCATGGACAGATTTTCAAGGTCGAAGGTGACTTGACTGCTATCGCTCAGCCCAGAGGCCGGTGTGTCGGCGCCCATTCTATACTTTAGAAACGAGCTGTATTTTCCGATATGGGTGGGCTATTGTACCGGCTCCTCGAAGACGACTGCGACAGGGAGCTAAAATTGAGATTGATAAGTAGTGAGTTTTGAAGCTCTTGTAGACGATGCCGGATGAAATAGAAGGAATATATATGTAAATCTGCTACGCCACAAGATTTCCAACATTTTTTTCAGTGGTAAAAAGTCTGACGAGGTTTTGGGCCATCCGCGTGAAGCCGCAATATCCGCAATATCCGCGCACTTTCCTGACACTGGCTGTGGGCCGGTCAATTAATGGAGCCATCACGTCACCATTCTTCCAATTTGCAGAGTAGAGCATCAAAATAAAGGAAACATGGATTTACTAATCTTTTATTGTTGCGCTCTTGACTTTTTTTTATTGCTACTAATTGGGCCTGGGGTCAACTATAGTACATTTATTGGGGACATGCCTTCGATCATGTCCGTATTCAAGAACTCCTCAAAGTCAACTCTTTGAAGACCGGGAAGGTCTGCGACCAACGCCCCCAGCCAGGAAAATTCATCAGTGCTGGGATCAGGCTGCGACGGTTCCGACGACGACGAATGTATCGGTGTCTGCAGTGGTATTCTGGCTGATGATTCTGCCCATATCTGCTGGTTCTGTGCCTTGAGAGCCTCGCCAAGGATGGTAAGATCATCTTTCCGCCGCTGCTGATGTAGCCGCACCAGCAGACAGGCTGTGCTGCAGGCCTCACGCATGCGTTCGGTGTCGTAGATGGATGCTATGAGATAGAGCGTCTGCATAGCCTCCGGTAACAAGGCGAGGGCCGGGCGCGTATCCATGACGAGAATCACGCAGACGGTCTGGAAAGGAACGTTCGACACTTGGTGCCATGGACTACAGTTGGTGGCCAGACTTCGAGCACATGCAAAGCCCATTTTGAGCAGCGTTAAGACTTGCTCGGCGAGCTTCGGTGGGATGTCTAGATTCTGTGTATGTATCCGTCGGAGAACGCAGAGGACCAGATTACATTGCGCCATTAGGGAAGGCCCAGGCATGTGTTTCCGGCTGAGGAGTCTAGACAAGGTCGAAGTCAGGTCGGTCTCATTCGTCGGCCGCACCGGATCCAAGTTGACCGACATGGGTAGAAGCCCGAGGAGCTCCGTTGTAGCATCATCGCCCATGGGCGACGGGGGCAGCGAAAGCTCAGTCTTCAGATATGAGACTCGCGACAGACCTAAGTCGAACGACGTCCACACATTTAGGTGATGTGCTACACCCACCATCCTCTGTTCAAGTTCCGGCTCGCATTGCTCTCTGGGCGGTAGAACGGCATGACTATCTGCGAGCAGTCCCGACGCCTCGACCAGATGCATCATTGTGCAGCTAGCTATCCACACCGCGTAGGGCGAATCCGTTAACCGCAAGTAAATAGTCCGCAGTATCCAGCCATTAATGAGATCAATTGACGGAGGCCCTACAAGCTTGTGCATGTTCAGGGCGTGAAATGCTGTATGGACAAGCTGCAGTTCCGTCATGGTGGCAGTTCGCTGGGAAAACAAGCACCCGAGGGCGGCTACGCCCGCCAGAACGCCGTCAAACACATCGGGCGGCCGAGATGTCAGGAGTGCCTGTCGCTGAAAGCGCTGGTTGAGCCGCTCAAGGAAAGCTTGCGAGTTGAAGAACCCGTAGCAAACGTGTACTTTTTTGAAGTAGACTCGGGCTAGGGCCTCGAAATGCTCGTGTGACGTAATTTCAACGACAGGAAGCACGGCCGCCGGCTGTGTTGCATCAAACGACGTGGACAGCTGCCGAGCTCCCAGATTCCAACCAAAAAGGTTGAGCTTTGGTGCGCGGGCTGGATCAATCTTTAGCCCGAGTCTTCTGACGAATGCTGCTCCCGAGTTCCCCTCTAACCGCTGGGTCAGACCAGAACGGCCCGTATTTACAGCGTCAGTCGTGCTGACGGCAGCAAGATCTGGCACGTCGGGTGAAGGTGCGTATTGTTGTAAATGCTCTGGGGACGTCGGCTGCTGCGGGGCTCGTGGCCTTCTCTTCCGGCTAGTAACTGATGCCGTTGCTGTGTAATAACACTCGTAGCCGTACGCCGTGCATGAGGCGCACGGCGTACTGCTATCGCACTTTCTTTTGCGCTCCCGACACGGGTTGCATGCCAGCCTGGCACGTTTCCTCGCCGACATGGTGATTTTGCTCCAAGATTATGATTCAAACGGCTTCCCAAACTGGGTCGGAACAATGCTCGCAAATGTTACGGTTGGGGTTTTAAACGCAAATTGCGGGCGGTTGCGGGAGTTGCGGGAATTGCGGGAGTTGCGGACATAAGGGGGCAACTAGGTTTCTTGCGGGCTGTCTTCCGCGGGAGCTTATGAATGTCTTTTCTGGAATTCTCCGCAATCTAACCTAATGGGGTGGACGAGGCTGCTCGCTTATGTCAGCAAATTGGGTTCCCAATAGGTGAACGCATCTGTGCGAGAGGGAAAAGGGCCTACATAACTTAACTACGGCTTCTGATTGGTCCACACATACGTGCAGATAAAATCAGGTCATAATTGGTCGCCTTTTATCATCTTTTTCGAAATAAAAACATCCCAACATCAAAAGCACCAACACAATGGCCTCCCTACCATCCGACAGACTTCCTGTCCCGCCTCCCGAAGCCGTATACGAGTCGCGAGAAGCCCGTAAGGAGACTACTGTTATCACGTAATAGAATACTTAATTGAATACTTATTAGTTATAACACTTTAAATACATATATAATATTGTAAATCAAAATATATAATAGTTAAAGCGTTATTATAGATTTTTTTTTTTAATATGTGACAAAAAAAAAAAGTATAAATTGCGATTAATTATAAAGTATAAAACGATAAAAAATATAATTTGACAAAAGAAAATTGTTAATTTAAATTCGTCCGTTACTTAAGAAGGTAGTCGGCACGTCGACTAACTTCGTGCGAATATATTCTGCAATAAACTTGCCCAACACATCATATGTAGCATTCGCTGTGACGCCTCGGTCCAGGTGGTCATGGATTAAGAAGTGCACCGCCCACAGATTCGGGAACTCCATGCGGTCAATGGTTTGACCTCGAAACTCGTCCTCCATCAGTGCGATAAACTTCTCGGTGCTCAACAACGTCCGCAGCCACGGCCACTGCTGCTCTTCGCGCACAAAGAAGCCGACATTGCAGTTGGACCCCTTGTCGCCAGCCCGAGCCAGCGCCACGTAACCAAGCGGCACTGATGTCGTGGGACCGAACGACGCGAGGTCCACGGGCTCTGCTGTCTCCGGTGATGACGGTTGCTTCCACGGGTGCTCAATTGTCTTCTTTGCGGGCCGTACCACGATGTCTGCGAGATGAGGCTTGGAAAAGTGCACTGTCATCGTGGGCTGCGGGATCAGGGTCGGGAAATATTCTTGGATCTGATAAGGTTAGTAGAATGATCAAAGTAGGCTGAACAGGAACAAGACCACTTGGTGGCCACCGTAGTACGTACCGGCTTCGGCTTGGCCGTTTGCATGTCCGGATGGATCGTCGCTGCCGGGAAGCTGGCCATGATAAAGTCGAGAGCAGGGCGCACAAAGTGCGTGGGGGCAAACGCCGCAATATCGCGGGCTTGGGCGACGAGGCGCAGATCGACGGTGGCGGCATTCTGGTTCTTGGGGTTGGTGGGCACGGAGCCGTAGTGGTACACCTCAAAGACAGAAAACTTAGACAGCCGCTCGGGGCCGAAGCTGTGGCGCAACTGCAGTTCCAGCATTTTTTTCTTCTCCTCGATGTCGAGACCCACCAGTGCCCAGTGAATTTCGGCCGAGTAGCCGCCGTCAGCAGTCAGGCCGACCTTGGTGGTCGCTGGCGGTGGCAGGCCGGTCACGCCGGAGAGACGCACGCGGTTAGGGCCAATCTCCGTGAAGGCGGCGTTGTCGATGACGGCTGTGACGTCGCAGTTGAGATAGAACTTGCCCTGGATCTCGTACAGCAGCTGCTCCTTGCACGTCTCAGTGTTGACGATGCCACCCGTGCCGGCGTTCTTGGTGATCACCACATCGCCGTCGTCAGCTATCTCGGCAATCGGGTAGCCAAAGTCGTGGAGCCCCGTCCAGTCCAGGCGTGTCTTGAAGCCCGTATAGTTGCCACCCGTCACGTACATGGAACACTCGATGAGATGGCCCGCGATGAGCGCCTGACCCAGTTTGTCGTAAGGGTAGTCGTCCTCGTTGGCAAACCAGCCGTGCCACCAGGCCGCAGCAGCCACCGTCGGTGACGCATCGGCCACGCGGCCACAAATGACAATGTCGGCGCCGGCCTCAAAGGCACGCACGATGCCCATGCCGCCCAGGTAGCACTGTGCAAACAGCGGCTCAAAACCCCAATCATCCAGGTTCAGACCGGCCGAGATGTGCGTGAACTTGGTCTTGCCATCGACTCGCATTACCTGCACGGTCTCCAGCACGGCGTCGCCCTCCACCCAGGCCACCGCCAAGTCGAGTCCCTTTTGTGCCACCAGCGCCACGACCGCATCAAAGAGGGCCTGTGTCGCAACGACACCTGCGTTGGCGGCCAGCTTCGATCCCTTCTTGGCCAGGTCGGCCAGTGCCGGCTCCAGAGCCTCGAGGAAGGTCGTCTCGTAGCCAAGTCCTTCGTCGTGAGCAATCTCGTACGCGCGCTGTGGCATGTTCAGCTCCGACATCCAGTCGCCCACGAACACGTCCACCGGCTCGTCCGAGGCCGCCGCCTTGGCCAGGGCCCAGCGCTGGTCCACGGGCGAGCCGGATATGTTCATGATGCGGACGGGCCGCTTAGGTGTTTGGTCGGCCATTGTGAGTGTTTCGTCTCTGTTTGGTTCGAGCTGTCTGTTGTTTGGGATAGTCGCCTCCTAGAGATGACTGTCTACGCGTGAATTTAGCTACGTGGATGCCTTTGTAATATCATCCAACGGCCGTGTCACGAGCGGCGCCAATAGCAACCGTTCCGAATCTCTCTGAGCTTCCCTTGTGCTTCGCACATTTGTTTTACGTTGCCACTGTCGCAGGGCTTATCGACTCGGCAGTCCCCGTCGGGATGCAAGATCAAGACAAGCAGGCTAGAGGTGTGAGCGGCTCTGAACCAGCGACGACGCTAACAGCCCCGCTTCGGAAGCAATACGGAAGCCATCCGACGGAGCGTTGCATTACGGGATCGATTCACATTACACAGGGGTGCCTGAATATGCTTTCTTGATTGACACTTGTGAATTATGATGCGCCTGAGAAAAGCCGCAGTAGATGGCAGATCTCTGTGTCGCCCTCACAGCGATTGGCATGGGTCAACACGTTAACAAACGCATCTCGAGTAAACAGGTTCATTCCTTGTCCATGAATTGCTCTTACTCCTTTTTTCTGGGAGCACCAAGACGGTTCTTCGCCTCCCAGCGCGGCTCTAGCCTCGATCACGAAGAGCTAAGTGTATCCAAAACAAACGACTCGCTATAAGACAACGAGATCGAACTCTGCGCAGTCTCTTTCGTCTCGATGCGGACGTGGCATCAAACTAATGACAAACCTGAGCCCATACGCCGGGCCTTCTGCACATTGAATACACCACTCACAGCATGTTGACAGACAACCGTTACCACAGCTGGGGACGTTTGCGGGCTCTGTTCCACAAAGTGCATAGTCGACGCATATCGTCCATTGGCACGAAGCAGGTCAGCATCATCGACGCCAGATCCATATCGCCTTCTTCCGACAAAGTAGACGACAATGAGGTGCTCACATCCAAAGATGCAGCATATCTACCAGCAGAAGCAATATTACCACCTCCCACAATACCTTCGATAAACCCCAATGAGGTCAGACCGGTGCAGAGAGCCCTAGTGGTCGCCTACAAAGGCCAGTACGAGATACAGCACGACTTTCCTATGCCGCACATGGGTGACAACGAGGTCATGATCCGGATCCATTACGTTGGTCTGAATCCAATCGACTGGAAGTCGGTTGACTACAATTTTTGCCTCCCATCCTTTCCCTGGGTGCGTCAGTCTGACTCCTGTGGCTTTCCTCTTTTGTGGATACGTCTAACATATCTAGGTGACTGGCCGAGAAGCATCCGGCGAAGTCGTGCAGGTCGGCCGCTTTGTGCAAGGCATTCGCCCGGGTGACAAGGTATGGACGAGCACGTATTATCGTGACGTGCGCGCCGGTTGTTTTCAGGAGTACGTGGTGGTGCCGGGCCACACGGCGCTGCTGATTCCTGATAACCTGTCGATGCAGGGGGCTGCTTGCCTGGGTGTGGCCGCCATGACAGCCGCCATGACATTGTGGAAATGGCTCGGTGTGGCCGTCCCGGGTGACAACATTACTGTCGTGTCAGTGCCGGAACCTGAAGCCGATTGGATTCTCATATGGGGCGGATCCACAATTACCGGCCAGTTCGCAACGCAGCTGGCAGTGCTGTCCGGGATCCGCGTCGTCACCGTCAACTCTGGGCAGACAGTCGAACTCTCGCGGTCACTCGGTGCTCATCACGTCATCGTGCGTGACGGCAAGACCGCCGACGAGATGGTGGAGGAAATCCGCGCCGTCACAGGTAGGCGCATCACACGGGCCATAGACCTTGTCGGTCATCAGACGGCGGCCGTGGTACTGGAAGCCGTAGCGCGCGACCGGCCCGTCGACTTTGCACCGCTGGCCATGATGGCAGCAAAACAGGTTGTGCCAGACAACGTGACCGTGCATACAGTCGAGATGAAGCAGTTCGTCCTGGACACGTCGTCGGTGTGCTACGCCGAGGAACTTAACCGGCTACTCGCTCAGAAGAAGTTAATTCTGCCAACGCTGGAGGTGCTGCATGGTAGTTTTGCGGCGATTATGCAAGGCCTGGACACGTTAAAAAGGGGAAATATGGGTGGCAAGAAGCTCGTCGTCAAGGTGTAAAATAGATTTCATACCGCATGGAAAAAATACACTGAATTGCTGTTCATTGTCATATGACTGGCCATTTATCATCCTCGTTATATTTCACCGTCTACTCGACTCCATCATTAGCTTGGTGCGACAAAGCATCCTTGACTTTGTCCATGTCCACGATTGTCCGGAACGCCGGCGGCCGCGGCAGCTCGAAACCCCGGAAGCAGGTGCCGTATGTGATACCGCCAGCACGGAATACAGGCCGCAGCATTTTCATGTCGGCCGTGGCCTTGTCCGGGCCGAGGACGTCGGTCCAGACGTGGAATCGCACGGCTTCGACCAGCACCATCGTCGAGTTGCGCCTGCCCGAGATTTTGCTAAACGTGTCGACCGTCTTGTACACCTTGCACTCCATTGACACGGGAGACTCGGCCACGTACGGTGCCTTGACGATCTCAGACTCCACAGGCGTCAGGCCAGCCAGCGCCCACTCAGAGATGTGTGCCGGTGTGTTGATAGACGACAAATTGCAAGCTCTGGTGTGAAAAAAATTAGTAAGTACGTGTTACTGCTACCGGGAGGAGGAGAAAGAACGCACTCAATCATCCAGTCAGACGTCGTGCTAATGCACAACTCGCCTGTATCTAGAATGTTCTGTAGGCTGTCATTGCGGTCCTCGCCTGCAAAAACCAGGGAGTACACAGGGGGCTGGCCCAGACGTCAGTGTCTTGTTGCCCATTCTTCTATCGTTGCTCGCCATTCTGTATCCTCTGCTGGAACACTCACATCGTAGATCACGGCCTGGAAGTACGAGAACGGCGCCAAATTCCGCGTCTTGCCATCTTTGGTGACAGTGCTGACCATGGCAATGGGTCGCGGCACCGTCGTGGAGATCATCAGCTTGTAGTTGAGCATGATGGACCGGCCCTCTTCATGCGGATCGATATGCAGGTATGACTGGCCCTTCCAGTGCGCCGATGTGGCGCCGTCACCGACTTGCCACGCCGGGTCCGGCGTCTTGGACATGGTCCAGGTGTCGCTACCATCATAATCTGGCCGGCTGGCCTGCACGGCCGCAAAATCACCATGCGGGTTGCGCTGCACAAGAGCCTCCTTGTCAAACGCCTCCACTGGCAGTACTGAAGCAGTAGTTGTCGCTGTGGTACTCATTGCGGATGAAGTGTGCCGAGACGATCTGTTGTGTTCTGTTTGCTGTCTCGTTTCGCACTCCTGTTTTTTTTTTTTTCGTTTTGTTTTTATATTCTTTTTGAGTGGTTATCTTTTTCTTTGCTTTTTGGTTTTCTCTTTTCCTCTGCCGTTTTTTTTTTTTTTTTTTTAAATTCGTTTATTTACTTTCCATTCGTCAACAACTTTCACTATCAATCTAACCACCCAACGCAACCAATCAGCAAAATTGAGACTACTCTCGAAACGGATTCACCTCTTATCTCTTTTCCTTCCGACGAGCCGACAAAAGACGGGGTTGTGGGACGCAAAGCCGCGCCTGCAACGATGAATAGGGTATAGCTCACAGGGCGATAACTATCTACAGGGCTTCCTCTTAGCGTATCAGCCACTGTTTTGCGACGACAGGTGAGAACGCCAGGGCCTTGTGAAATAAACTAATTTGTTGTACTGTTGTATCGTGCAGAGACGTCCAGGCAGGTGTAGGACCCTACTTGAGCTTCCCTATCTCTGAGGCAATTGACTGTCCTAGTTGCTTGTAGGAAGTTTGTCGGCCGGATGCCTTCCGTAATCTTCAAATGGTTCACGGGACGACGACCCCCTCGATCTTCCATGTTATCTCTTGCGTTGCAGGCGACCGGCTACGTTCAGACAACAGATCTTGACCTTACCCGCGCTAATACCAGATTGTTACCACTGCGGCCTCTATCACAGGGCTTGGATTCTGATATTGCGACGAAGATACTTCCCCCAGGGGGAGTGGTGATGCGACTGCATCGCGTGGCCGTATATTTAATTCACCCTGGACACCCCATTCCCATCTCTTCATCTCTTGGCGACCCAAGCCTCTGGGATAAGACTTTGGACTTATCTGGTGCTTCAATCGTCGTTCTAGTTGTCCTGCGAGTGCTACACATTGAAGCAAACGCACAGCCTTTCTCCTCGCACAATCCCGGTCTTCCCAACACCTCCAGTCTTCACTTGCATCACCGTCATCGTCCTCTCCTACGCAATGGTGGACCTTTCCAGCCTTCGCCCGAACTTCCGGGTGCCTCGGTCCTTCAAGACCTTAGCTATCAATGACGGCGAAGATAGCCGCTGGACCAATCGTGACGTCTTGCCCGTGCCACCGGAGGAAATCCGCTACACCTGGAAGGCCTATTTTGGCTACTGGTACGTCGTCTTGTCCCTCTCTGCTTGCTTCTGCGTCTACTTTGCGACTGCTTTGTTTCTTCTTCTTATGCTGACTGACCGCCTACTAGGTGCGCTGTCGGCTTCAATACGACTACATGGGCCTTGGGATCGTCCAACTTGTCTGCCGGCCTTGATGCTGGCGGTACCATGGGTGGCATTTTTGTCGGAACGGTGCTGGCCTTTTTCGTGGCCTTTGTTTCTGGTGAAGCTGGCGTGAGTCCGTTCATTGATCCCGTGCAACGTACAGCATATGTTGATACCGTTACTAACAGACTCCAGGTGCGCTACAATCTCGGCTTCCCAATGATGAGTCGTGCGACATTTGGCATGTATGGCTCGTACTTTGTCATTGCCCTGAAGTGCTTCGTGAACATTGTCTTGTATGTTAATCCTCCTTCCTCTCTGTCTCTGTCTCTGGCCTCCCACTAACACGCCCAGCTTCGGTTATCAGTCGTACTGGGGCGGTCTTGCCGTAAACGTCATGCTGGGGTCCATTTTCACCAGCTTCAAGAACATGCCGAACACACTGCCAGATAGCGCTGCTATTACGACACAGGAGCTCGTTGGTTTTGTGATCTACATTGTCGTCTTCACGTCGATGATGTTCATCCATCCGTCACGGCTGCAGCCGTTCATTTATCTCTCGCAGATTGCTGTCAACGTCACCATGGTTGGCCTCTTTATCTGGGCCATGTCTGCCAACCACGGCGCCACCTTCCTGCCGCCTTCCAAGACGGTTGACCGGAGTACCCGCGTCTTCCTCATTTTCAAAGCCATGAGCTCTGTGGCCGGGTCCTGGACCGGTGCGTGTCTGCGGCAGTCGGATTGGACGCGCTTTACACGCAACCGCAGGGCTGTTGTCATCAACCAAGGCGTGACGGGCATCATCTGCGCCACGGTCTGCGCGCTGCTCGGTATCTCCACGGCCAGTGCGGTTAAGAACATGTATGGCACGGCCATCTGGAACCCCATTACGCTGCTTTCTTGGTTGCAGACGAACAACTACGACTCTGCCACGCGCGCCGGGACGTTCTTTGCGGGTACCGGCTTCTTCCTCAGCCAGATCACAATCAACCTGGTGCAGAACTCCGTCGCCTGTGGCATGGACCTGGCATCGCTGGCGCCGCGCTGGATCGACGTGACGCGCGGCTCGCTCCTCATGTGTGTCGTGGGCTACCTGATCCAGCCGTGGCGCTTCATCAACGAACCGGGCCTGTTCATCTCTGTGCTCGTGTCTTTTGGCATGTTCGTGTCGCCGCTGGCCGCCATCAATTTTGTCGATTTGTACGTTTTCCCCTCCTTTTCGGTGCTTCTCGTTATCCTTGCTAACAAAACAGCTGGCTCATCCGCAAGCTCAAGTGGAAGATCCCGGATCTGTACCGTGGCGACAAGTCTTCCATCTATTGGTACCACTACGGGCTGAACTGGCGGGCCTTTGTCACCTGGGCTGCCGTTGTCTGGCCGTGCATGCGTATGTCTTGTCCTCTTTCTCTTCCTCGTACGTTGTTCTTCTGCTAACTGAATAGCGGGCTTCATTGCTGCCATGGGCGGTGCCACTGTGTCGATCGGCTGGTCGCGCGTGTTTGATCTCTCCTGGATCGTTGGCTTCGTCGGAGGCAGTGTCATCTACTGGATCATCTGCAAGATGTCGCCACCCCCGGGCGCTCCTTACGCCGTAGAATACCTAGACTCGCATTCCGAGACCGAATCAGGCGAGGTAGAGGTTATCAGTGGCGTTCCGCACCAAGTGGCTGACCCGGAGGCGACGACAGGCTCGATGAAGAGCGAGAAGAACTAAGGTGTACCATCACGGCTGCCTCTATTGGCGCCTTCGTATGGATCTAAGGCTTGCGGCGATCGATGTTTCTTTTTTCGACTCTCTTTGCTCTCTTGTTTTGCATTCTCAACGGTCACTTTCAAACCCTGTGGCTGCACCATAGGGGCTACTTTTTCTGAAGGAAATAAGTACCAATCGCTTTTCATTCAGTTATTTTCTTGTATTCACCGTGAATTTTTTTCAAGCTTCCCGGTTTCGTTTCATCTTTTGAAATCATCTTCCTTGATACGGACACACATGAGCCGTGTTCCGTGTACGTTTATCTTTCTCAATAGTTCTCATATTGACACGAAATTCTCCAGCTCGACAAGAAAGATCGGCTTCAATAGGTCGAGCTACCGATAAGGAAACTTCCGACGAAGCCGTCGGCTCTGCAGGATAACAGCCGTTGATATGATGGATAAATACAAAGAGACAAGGGCTTCACGTAGGCATTCCCACCGCTACAAATCCTCCAAACAGCTCCAGCGCAATTCTCCACTCAACACAACACCACGACTTTACGATGGCGCCCATGAAGAAGGCGTACGTGGACACGCCCCATGGGCAAGTGCACTACCGCTACGCACTGCCGACACACAACGCCGACAAAACAAAGACGGTCCTTTTACTGCACAAGTCAGCTTCCTCGTCGGCGTCATATGAGGCCATCGCAGGTCAGCTGTTCGCTGCCGGCTACAGCTGCTACGCGCCGGACATGCCTGGCTTTGGCTGCTCTTTTGACCCCAGCCCTGCTGCCGTCGAGCAGATCGAGCAGCAAGGCACCCGTTTCTACGTGCAGCTATTCCTGGAAGCGTTCCAATCGATGGGAGTCGTTGACTCGCCGGTTAATGCAAAGCCAACGGCGGTGCACATCATCGGCCATCATTCCGGCGCCTGTCTGGCCATGGAGATGGCAGCAGTGTACCCTGCGTTGGTGGCAAGCATTACGCTCGTGGGCCCGGCCGTCATGACGGCGGAAGAGCGTGCCGAGATGAAGAAGGAGTACTTTGCAATGTTCAACCAGCCGGTGGTCGACGGCAGTCACCTACAGCGCACGTGGGACTACCTGCGGCACATGGGTGTGGGTGAGAATTTGCAACTCTTCCAGCGCGAGGCCATCGACCACATCCGTGCGTGGCGCGGCCGCAATCTGATTTACGGCGCCGTCTGGGGCCAGGACATGGAGACATACTTTGCCCAGGTGGAATGCCCCCTGCTCCTCGTGTGTGCGCCCGACGACGCACTCTATGACCACTACCAGAAGGCCAAGCGAGCGCGCCCCGACGCAGCCACATTGGAATGCTCCGGAGCCAACTTCTCGCTAGACCTGGACGCTTCGCAGATTGCGACCACGTGGCTGGATTTTGTGAAGTAGTATGTTGGATATGCACATAGGAGTCATGCTATATTGCACATAGAAGTCATGTTATATGTAGTTATGTAGATAAAACTTCGAAATAAAAATAAAAATCACCGCACGGCAACAGTCCCAGTTGCCGCAGCCACAATCACCCCGTTGGTCTGCGTCTTCTCTTCATGGGCACGCGCCTTCTCCGCACATTCTTTCTCCCAGGCCTCGATTGAGTCGCCCTTGAAGTCGCTGGGGTATTTGAACTTGGAGCCGTAGTGGTCGGCGGGCAGTTCCTTAGCACCCTTGATGCCTGTGAGGTTCTCGCGCAGGCTTCCACCGTCGACAGGATAGTCTTCCCACATGAGGCCACGCTTCATGAGCTCTGGCACGAGCAGGTCAACGACATCCTCCTGCGTGCTCGGCGTGTTGATGTAGGCAATGTTGAAGCCGTCGGCGTCGGCCTCGTCAATCCAGTGCTCGAAGACATCCGCAACCATCTCGGGTGTCCCGACGGGCAGTGGGTGGAAGCCGCCGAGAGCCATCTTCTCGCCAAGACGACGAGGCGTCCAGGGTTCGGAGTTGCCAGTGGCCTTGTTGAAGTTTTCGAGGAACGTGTGCACGGTCTCGTCACCCGGCGCACCCTTGAGCTCAAACACCTCGTCCAGCGGGAAGCGCGAGAGGTCGATGGCCGTGTAGCCTGAGAACTGGGCCAGGCCACCGATAATGTCAGCATTCTCTTTGGCGCGCTCATACTTGGCCTCGGCCTCCTCTTTGGTGCGACCCAGGATGCACGAGATGCCCACGAAAAACTTGAGTGACGCCGGGTCACGTCCCTCGGCGGCAGCCGCGGCTCGGATGTCAGCGATGGCGCCCTTGGTCTGGGCCGGCACAAGGCCACCGACATAGATGGCCTCAGCATGCTTGGAGGCGAAAGCTTTGCCGGCCTTGGACGTGCCAGCTTGGAAGAGCACGGGCGTGCGCTGTGGTGACGGGTGGAGCGGGCCCAACGTGGTGGCATGCAAGTGCTTGCCGTGGTGCTCGATCTTCTTGACCTTCGCCGGGTCAAAGCCCACGCGCGCCTCGCGGTCCCAAACCACCGCATCCGGCGCCCACGACTGCTCCCAGAGTTTGTATACGAGGTCCATGTACTCCTCGGCCACTGCATAGCGCTGGTCGTGCGGCACAACGCTCTCGTGGCCCAGTGCCTGGGCAGCGCTCTTGCTCCAACTGGTGACAATGTTCCAGGCCACGCGGCCACCCGTGAGGTGGTCCAGCGATGCCAGGTTGCGTGCCAGAATAAAGGGCGTCACATAGCTCGTGCTGGCGGTGACGCCAAAGCCGACGTTTTTTGTCACGGCTGCCATGGCCGAGATTGCCATAAAGGGGTCCAGGGTGGCCACGTGGGCGGCACACCGCAGCATGGGGTCGTAGGAGCTGCCATAGATGTCGTGTGTGTTGTAGCTGTCGGCCAGGAAGATGAAGCTGATCTTGCCGCGCTCGGCCAGCTTGGCCAGGTTCACCCAGTACTCGAGCGTGTCCTTGGTGGTGCCCTTGTCGTCCGGGTCGCGCCACTGGCCCGGCGACATGTGCGAGCCCGTGCAGCCATGGTCAAAAAAGTTGAGGTAGATTCTTTTCTTGGGGCGTGTCTCGGTCATGGTGGTGGGCGTTGTTAATCTGCGCTGCGTTGAATCTGTGGATGTTGTGTATCGTCAGGTATGGATGTGTGTTGTTGATTGCTTTTGAATAGCGAGTTCGCCCACGCAGATGGCCACTCGTTTGCGAAGAGGCAAACCACATCGTGCCATGCTCGTGACAGGCGAAATCGTCAGCCAAGGCTGGGCTGTCGCTGCAGAAGCCTAGCCTACCAAGTACTCCGCAGTAAGTTAACGATATACACTATCTCAACAAGCTAGGCCCAGCACTTTTGAAGGGGCGGTCGGATGATCGGCCGCATCCGACGGAAGGCCAACTCTCACGCTAGCATCTTCAACGTTAACGGGTAGCGTAGAGGAGCACCGGCGGTGGCATCATGCATTGCCTATCACAACATCTTGTTGTATCGTATTCTTTATTTATTGTTATTTGTGCTATTTGTTGTTATCGACGCTGATGCGTCGGCTGATGCAGGAGCATTCCGTCCACTAATTAGGGCTATTGTACGATTTGCCGTTGATCTTATCTTTGGTAGCTGAAGTCAGAAACACAGGCGCCTTTACTGACATGCTAGGCTACTACCATTTCTGTGACAAATGTGCGATTACATCCTCCTCTGACACGATGTCGGCGTACTTTGCGTTCCGATCAAAGAGATAAGCCGAGTGGATATCGTCACTCCGATCACCCACAAGCCGTTCCGACAACCTAAATGGCCGGAAGGGAAATCGCATGTCGTGCTAAGAAAAAAAAAAAGGAAAAAGCCAACGCACCATCGGCCGAAAGCCGTACTGCATGGCATCCAGGGTGGACGCCCGCACGCAGCCACTGGTGCTGACACCGCAGAGCACGACCGTGTCTGCGCCGAGTACGGTGAGATCGTTGGCCAGCGTCGTGGAAAAGTAGGCGCAGCGATATTTCTTCCGGATGAGCAGCTCGCCCGTCGTTGTCTCGCTGCTGGCGGCCGGCTCCAGGCCCTCCATCCACGCGTCGTAGCCTCGCCTGTCGCCAACCTGCCACACGTCCAGCGCCTTGCTCTTGTGACAAAAGAGCCCCGCGTCGCGCATCATGCTGTACTCGACAGCTGTCCAGATCACAGGCGTGGCAGCGGCCCGGGCGGCTGCCACCAGGCGATGGATGACTTCAGGGACGGCGGCCAACGGCGCACGGGCTCTCAGGTCCAGTGGCGACCCGTCCGTCCAGTAGGCCTTGCACACATCGATAAGAAGCACGGGGTGCTTGCTTGAGCCCATACGCTCGCCCTAGCCCATAAGGTTGGCAAAGCCGGTTTGTGCGAACTTGGCATCACCGCGGTATTCGGCCATTGTGCTTAGTTTGTAATGGATGAAGGGGACGAAGACGAGGGTAGAGAGATGCCAAAGGGATGTCAAGGATCAAGACAAACGAGTGCACTACTGGAACTGTGCGGCATAGAGAGAATGCTCCCGGCTTCTGCTGTTTCTGGGGTTCATCAGTGTACTTGCGTGCAGCTCTGTGCTTGTAGGGCACGAAAGGTCATGTATGGCTTGCTAACATATTCCACGCTACGGAATACATGGGCAAGCTCAGGCTGCCCATAAATTGGTAGATTCGCTAGGATTTTAGAGTGTTTTCGCTCACCAACCCTGCCACGGCACAGTGAATCCACATCAAGCCGTTTTTGTTTTTGTACATTCTTTCAGTTGGCTGTCTTCGAGAAACAGTTGTGCCACATTGTTTTTTTTTTTTCTCTTTCTCCGGTAAAAAGTATCTAGCCTTTTCTAGTTTTTCTATTGTCTTGAAGAAATTCTTCTTACTTCTTATTTATCTAGAAGCGCTTTGTGTAATGTTTAAATTAAATTCAAATGAAAAAAAAAAATCAAATTAAAACAAACAAAATTATATATCTCGTGATCATGAGTGTTACGACTCCCCGTCATATGTGAGATGCTTCAACAACTCTGTAAACAGACAGGCTTAACATAATAACTTTAGCCTGCAACCGTCGTACGTGGCCTTTGTCTAACTCTCCCTTCAACTGCTACTTGCTCACGATGAATCCACTCTGCCGCCAGCTGTCCAGCCATTTGCCCACGGCGACAGCGTCCAGTGGTGGCACGCCGACGACGCTCTCCGTCGAAATCACCGACTGCACGCGGGCGGACTGAGCTGCCAAGGCCTGGAAATAGCCGAGCAGCTTGAGCCCCGGAACCTTGGCGCTCGTCTCGTCGCCCTCGCCGGCCAGTTTCTCCAGAGACGCCGTCCACTCTGTCATCGGCACACGGGCGAACGACGCGCCCCTCGCCGCTTCGGACAGCATATCCAGGAACGTATCCCAAGTGACGGTTCCGGGGTTAACAAGGTTGCTGACCGTGTAAGGAGAGATGGTACCGTCGTCGGTAGCAACTTGGAGTGCCGCATTGGCTGCACGGGCACAGGCATCTACGGGCAACCAGTTCACAATACGGCAGGCTTCGACGGGGAAGGTGGGCATGGCATGAAGCCAATCCAAGCCGGTAGCAATCATGATTGGCCACATTTCGGATGTATTCCACGTGCCGTGCACAGAGTGTCCGCACAGCTGGCCGACGCGGAGCAATCGTACCGGCATGGCTAGTCCGTCAGCGTAGTGCTGGGTGATGCGCTCGACAATGTATTTGGACTGCGCGTAGCCGGTGCTAGAGGGGGTGCGCGGGTCGTTCCCCACGGAAGTCTCGCCGATAGTAGCTACAGTAGCCATGGCCGGGCCCATGACGGTGGAGACACTGCTTGTAAATGTGAAGGTTTTGAGTCGGCCGTGCAGGCAGAAAGCGAGAAGGTTCATTGTGCCTGCGCCGTCAGTAAATCGTGGCAAAGAAGAAAAGAAAACAAGGGGAAAAAAAGGTGGCATAGAGTGTAACTCACCATGTAAACAGTCTTCAAACATCATGACGGGCTGGTTGAAGTCCAGGCGCCACGCATTATGGAACACCGTGGTCACCTCGGCCTGCAGCTTCGCGAGCTGCTCGCTGTCGAGGCCCAGCCGTGCGTCAGTCATATCGTACGGCACGGCGCGCAACTTGGCGCTCTGACAGATGTCGGTGTCGTAGCCACGGCC
The DNA here is from genome assembly GCA_021396375.1 of Sporothrix mexicana. Taxonomy (NCBI): domain Eukaryota; kingdom Fungi; phylum Ascomycota; class Sordariomycetes; order Ophiostomatales; family Ophiostomataceae; genus Sporothrix; species Sporothrix mexicana. The sequence continues at coordinate 31,457 of WNYC01000094.1, read as the reverse complement.
CTTCAGAGACGCCACAAGCTTGGTGTGCGCGTCTGTGGCGGATGACGCACGCACGGCCGCGTACACTTTCCTGATCGTTGGATCTTGCACGAAGACTTCGAGCAGGGCATTGCCCAGCGCGCCGTTTGCACCCGTAAGATAGATGACTTGAGAGGTAAACGTATGGCTGCTAACTATGACGTTCTTTTCAGCCTTCCACTCGTCAATGACTCCACGGTAGCGCGCGATGGTGCTCTGGATCCAGTCCATTTTCTCATCCTCCCCATCCGAGGCCGTATTCAGCGAGGAAGCCATTACTGGCACGGCTCCTGTAACAGACGGCAAAGGCGCCTGTGCCTTGGCCAAGGCCTGGATGGAGTACAGCAGTCTGTCGAGAGTGGGATTCTCGAAGATGAACATGAGCGGGAACGCGCCGAAGCGCTTGACCAGCATGGACCGCAGACGCACAGCGCGCTGCGAGTCCAGACCGACGTCGTAGAAGGACTTGGTGCGCACATCGACGCCCTTGGGCACGTCACAGGCGATCTCAATGCAGGCGCGCACGTACTCGACGTCGGGAAGATTTAAGAGGGCCAGAGGGAGGCCGGACGGAGTAGGCAGAGTGGACGGACCAGGCGTCTTCGCTTGGCTCCCCAGGTACTTTTCAAACAGGGCATCGACGCGCACACCAAACATTTCCCACGCGATCTTGCGCTTAACGGTGCGTTTGGGCGTCACGGGGAGGGTCTCCTCGCGTGGCAGGATTAGTATAAGCGAACGGTCGATGCGGGACTGCTTAGGGACCTGTTGGTTGACGGACTGGACCGCATCCCATACCAGAGATTCGACGTCTTGCTCTCTCCTTTGTAACCCCGCCCAGTCCCAGCGCACGCCAATGATGGCCGCTGTGCACGGCCGGTTGCTGCCATAGACAGCAGCATTGAGAATGACGGGACTGCTGCCCTGCAGCGCGGTCGCCAAGCCACCGGCCATGGTCTTTTCGCCGTTGCTGTGGACGACGACGTCATCCTTGCGGCCGATGAGCACCCAGTAGCCGCTGCCGGGAGGGTCCTCACGCAACACATCGTTGGTGCGGTAGGGGTTTGGTGCGTCGGGGCTGTCCCACAGCTGGGCGGCCAGAGGGAAGCCCTTGTAGACGACGCACTCGGCCGTGCCGTCGCCGGCGCCTAGATCTTCGAGCTCCACCCACCCGGTGCCATCATACAGGTTGCGCAGCCGCGCCATGTGCGGGTTGCTGCCGTCGTGTGGCAGCGTGCGCATGGGGCCGGCAATCTCCGTCTGCCCGTAGATCGTCTTCATGTTCACGCCCAAAGCGACGAGCTTGGCAAGCAGCGCTGGCGCAAACGGTGCGCCGCCCGACTGCAGCACCTTGAGCTTGCGGAGTGCTGAGAAATCGTTGCTCGTCGACAAGATATACGAGTACATGTCCTCGACAAGGGCCGGCGCCATCTGGGCAGCATCTACCGGCAAGTCCATTGTGTCTAGCGTTGCCCATCCGCGTAGGATAGCGCTCGTTGCCGGTGGCCAATTGAGCGGGGGAAATGTGCCTGTGAAGCCAATGGGCAGACTACCAATAGCGACAGAGAAGCCGCCAATGTGAAAACTGCTTGATTAATGCCGGGTCAAAATCAAGAAAAGCAAAAGCACACGCAGCGGCAAGACTCACAGAGGAGCGCAGATCTGAAAGTTTTCAATGTAAAAGTCACGGAACAGCCGGTGGTGCCGTGCAATAAGAGCGATGCTACGGTTCGTATGCACGATGGGCTTGGGCATGCCGGTCGTGCCCGAAGAGTGGATGATGACCGAATGCAGGTTCCACTCGTCGTCGGTGGCGAAGCCCCGTATGTCGGCAGAGGATAACGGAGTGGCCTCTACGCTGGCCACGTCGATCAAGGGAATGGGTGCCTGGTGAAAGCCGCCGTCTGGGCCGTCTGTCTGGCTGACGGCATCTGCATTGGCCCCGTCGACGATGCAGCCGCCGGCTTTGCACTGCGTCAGCAATTGCCGGTGCGCCGCCAGTGCGTTCTTGTTGCTGAGCAGAAGCACGCGCACGTGTAGCCGCAATAGCGCCAGAATAGCTAGATAGTAATCGAACGTGATGCCGACACCAATCATGGCCACTGTTGGCTGCTTGGTCTGTGCATTGGCTGTGGTTATCTCATGTGTAAACACGCTGCCGTAGTGGGCTGCCGCGCGGTCGACCAGCAGGTCTAGCTCGCGGTAGGTGACACGGCGGTAGGCTGTCATGGAGTCGTCTTCGGGAACTAAGTAGGCTACGGCATCGGGGACGGTGCGTGCGTTGATGCGCAGGATGGCAGAGAGGCTGGTGATCTCGGGGTTGGTGTATCTGGAACTGTCAGTTTCGCCGCAACAATATATTTCTGGGCTCCTCTGCCTCCGTCACGCAACCCGCAACCCACCGTGCACTGTATAAATGGCCGTGCATGTTCCACAGCTCCAGTAGCTTCTTGTCGGCACCGGGCCCCGGAAAGTTGGTGCGATCTGGCTGTCTGACATGCACGTCTGGGACGGCCAGCGGAAAATCCTCAAGGGAGCCCATGATTGCATATGAGTTAGGTGTAAGGTATTTCGCGTGCCAAGTAACTCGCTCCAAGATCCATATAGCGACAATAGTCGCATCGTCAATGTCTTTATTTCTACGTAGAGCTAATACGGTCCATCAGACTCGACGGTTGCAGTCGGAGATAGAATAGATACGGAGTGGTCGAGTCGGTAGGCTGTCGGAAGGCGTCCCGACGATAGGCAGTCTGTATCCGAGCAGGCTGCAAAAGATAGGCCTTGGTAAGAATGGACGAAGCAGTTGTGGTTTCGGCATTCTGCGAATCATTATCTAGATAAATATTTATTTTCAATCTTGTAACGATTCCAATATTCAACTAGGCATACCCTGCAATAAAAGGGTAAGAAATAAAAGAAAAAAACAATTTAAATCAAGAAATAATCGCACACCAAAAAATAGAAAAAAAAAGACATGAAAGAATAATAAATGCAACAGGACATATAAATGAACAATAAATAAGACTACACGACCGACTCAATAAGCCAAAAACAAGCTAGCCTTCCTATTCCAAATCCCAGCCACCTTTGGCACGCATCTTCTCGTACCAATCGCGCACAAACGGCAGGGACATGTGCGGACCGTAGGGATCCACGGCCCACTGCGGCGTGGGAGCTTGTAGGCCAGTCTCGGCAAGAGCGCGGGCCTGGAGCTCGGCCAGCGGCGCACCGCGGTTGTAAATGCTCGCTCCCTCCTTGCCCGTGGCCGCTGCCCGCAGACTGGCCCGCAGCGTATCTGTATCGGGCTGCACGACAGAAAATGTGATGGGATCGACAACAACGCCGTAGTTGGTGCGGGCACCATCGACTGAGACCAGCTTGCGGTGCACCTCGAGGGCGACGGTCTCCGCCGGCCGATCGAGTGCGTTGCCAAGTCCACCGCCGCCCCAGGTGACATATTCGAGGACGTCGCCGGGCGCGACCTGAACATGATCGCACTTGGAAGCGACAGGCACCACAGGCGGGTTCTCGGGGTCCACCGAGTACCGCAGCAGTATCTTGTGTGAGCGGAGGCCGGGCTCGCCACCGTCGATGCCCCAGGGGTGTGTGAACCACCGGTCGTCGTGAATGCTGACCTCGCCGCGGCTAAGGAAGCGGTAACGCGTGCGCTGAGCATTGCCGCCGCGGAAGAAGCCGGCGCCGCCCGTGTCCGCCAGTGATTCGTTGACTTCGACGCGTAGAGGGAAGCCAAGCTCGACCGTCTCCGAGGGCACGGACTTGAGGCCGGGCCAGAGGCAGTGGCAGTCAATCTGGATGGGGAGGCAATTGTCAGCAAGGGGGAATGCGAGGGTAGCGTTGGGACCAAAAAAAAAAAAAAAAAAGAAAGAGCAGTAGAACATACGCCATCGCCAATTTGGCGCGCCGGGACGCCGCCAAAGGCAATCTGGTACAGTTGGAACCACTCGCCGTTCGGCTTCCAGCCAGAGTAGAAAAAGTGCGGTGAGTCAGAGAAGCCGGCAGCAGCGCGGTACGACTTGTTGCGCTGGCCCATTAGTGCCTGGATAATGTCGAGCACACGGCCGAGCATGTGGGTACGGCAGCTGAGGCCGGCCGGCCGGACTGGGCGGAGGATGGAGCCTTCGGGGATGCGGACGTCCATGAGGTCCTGGCAACCATCGTTGACAATGGCATAGGGATCAAAGACGGCGATGAGGTAGTATCTGGGCACGTGTCAGCAGCAGCCATACAGAATGTACGAAAATGTGCGGAATGCGGAAATGACATGGGATAGGCTGAGACGAGGAAGACGCACGCAACAAACATCTTGAACATGGTCGGCGACAAGAAGAAGTTCAAGGAGGATTGGTCACTCTGTGGACTAGTGCCGTCAAAGTCAAACACAAGGCGGCCGTTTTCGATGGCCATGTGGCATTTCACGGCATACGGCCCAACGCCTGTCCCGTCGTCGTCGCAAAAGTCTGTGAACGCGCTGGGCTTGTCGGTCAGCTGCGTCGAGATGATCTTGGCAATGGCGTCGTGGTTGCGCAGCAGCAACGCCTCGCAGGACGCTGCGTACACGGGCAGCCCAAAGCGCGCAATCAGGTCGACCACGCGCGCGCCGGCCGTCTTGCACGACGCGATCAGCGCGCTGACATCGCTGCGGTACCAGTCGGGCATGCGTGAGTTGCGACACAGCACCTCCATCAAGTCGGAGTTGTACCGGCCGGCATCGTACAGTTTGACGCATGGGATCTGCACGCCGTCTTCGAAGATGGTGCTAGACGTGATCGACATGCTGCCGGGGACCTTGCCGCCGACATCGCTGTACAGGATGTATTAGTGACAGGTGTACGTGGGCATGATATCCGGGGGCACAAAAAACTCACGATAAATGGCCAAAGTTGGCGCTCCATCCGACTAACTTGTGGTCGTAGTATATGGGAAGCAGGATGATGACGTCGCACAGGTGGCTGATGGCGCCCTCGACTTGGTAGGGATCGTTGGTGATAAAGATGTCGCCCTCGTTGATCGTGCCGCCGCGCTTATGCCACATGGCCAGGAAGTCGCCTATAAAGCTGCCAAACTGGCCCACCAGCATCTTCCCCGCGGCGTCTGTCACCACGTTAAACTCGTCCTGCTGCTCGCGGATGCCCGGCGACAGTGATGCCCGCAGCACCAGTGCGTCCATTTCGTTGCGGATAGCCGCCAACGCCGACGACACTAGCGTCGGCACAATTGGGTTTGCTGCCACATAGGCCGCTGCGGACTCGGGCGTATGCACGACATCGGGCGATTGCTTGTCTTCCGTGCCCTCTGCCACCGGGTGGATCAGAATGTTGCCGATGTGGTCGATCTCGGCGTAGAACCCGGGCAGAACCAAGGTGTTCGAGTCCATTTCCGAGATCACGCACGGGCCGTCCACGCGGCAGCCGGCAAACATCATGCGCGACCGGTCCCAGAACGTCGCGGCCACACGCCGACCCTCTACCACGATGGTGGTCTCTTTGATGAGGGCGTCTGGCGGCGGGGCGCATGAGGACCCAGTCCCAGACTTACCGCCATGCAACGCCGCCAGTTCGAGCCGGTCCGACCCGTCAGCCACCACAACGCCAAGCCGCACGACCTCAAGATCCAGTGTGGCAGGCAGCGTGAAGCCAAACTGCTGCTCGTGAGCAGCGTTGAACTGGCAGGAGAGTGCCGCGGACCAGTCCGGAGCGAGCAGGTCCTTCGGCGTAAAAGGTAACGTGATGTTCAGTGCCTGACCTTTGAAGCGCAGGTCGACCTCATAAGCGATGTGCAGTGGCGGCATGGTGTCTGTGGGAGCTGTGCCGAGGGCCGCCGTCACCTTGGCGACACAGCTTTCTTCCAGAGGACGGATGGCATTACGGAGGTCGTCGAGTGAGATATGTGACAGGATGCGCACAAACGAGATGGACTGCTCGTGGCGCAGCTTGGTCATGGCGTCGCCCTGGGCACACAGCACGCCCGGTGCCGGCGGCACGATGACCGGCCACGCACCCAGAAGCTTGCCAACGGTGTTGGCGTGCAGTGGGCCGGCACCACCAAAGGCAACGAGGGCAAAGTCGCGCGGGTCGTAGCCCTGTTCCACGGAGACGTTGCGCAGCGCACCGTAGATGGTCTCGTTGACGAGGTCGATGATGCCCTCGGCCGTCTGCTCAACCGTCATGCTGGCGCCCATCTGGTCGGCGATGCGCTGCACGGCGGCAGTAGCGGCTGCAACGTCGAGCTGGAAGTCGCCGCCCAGCAGCTTCTCGGGCAGGTAGCCCAGTGTTAGGTTGGCATCGGTTACTGTCGGTGCCTGGCCGCCCTTTCCGTACGCCGCGGGCCCGGGAACGGCACCGGCACTCTGCGGGCCGACCCGCATGGTATTAGTCAGCTCTACAAACGTGGCAATCGACCCGCCGCCAGCCCCGATCGTCTTGACGTCCACCGACGGCGCGCGCACCGTCAGCTGGTCCACAATGGTCTCGCGGCGCAGCGTCGCCTTACCGTCCGTGATCAGCGCGCAGTCCGTCGACGTGCCACCCATGTCCAGCGTGATCAGGTTTTTGTACCGTGTGTTGCTCGCCACGACGTCGACGATGCCTTGCACACCACCGGCAGGACCAGACCTGTGCTGTCAGTATCTCGTTTCATCTTGTCCAGTATCTTGTCACCCATGTCTGCCTCACAATATGAAAATACTCACATAAGCAGGTTGACCGGCAGTTCGCTGGCTAAGTCCAGGCTCGACAAGCCGCCGTCGCTTTTGAGAATGCGGATGGTGTCGCTGTCCTCTGCCAGAAGCCGTTGCAAACCATCTAGGTACTTCCGGATCAGCGGCTTGACAACGGCATTGGCCGCTGCCGTCACCGTGCGCTCGTACTCGCCGAGCTCGGGCAGTACCTCTGCTGAGCAAACAATCTCGACGGCGACGGGGCTGTCCTTGAACACGTCCCGGACAATGGCTGCGGCCTGCTTCTCATGCATGTCATTTTGATAGCCGTTGAGCAGGCTGATGACAATGGCCTCCGGCTGCTGGCGTACCAAGTCGGCCAGTGCAGTGCGAAAAAACTGCCTCGGCCGCGGCATCCAGTGGCGCCACCTCGCTGCCATCGGCCGCCATGCGCGCCCCCGGCAGCTCCACCGTACGCTCCAACGGGATAAGTGGCGCAGGCGGCACAAAATTGATCCAGCCACCCAGGCCACCAGGGATCTGCGAGCGCCGGTTGACAAGCACGTCCTTGTAGCCCGCCGTCACGATGAGGCCGGCTTTGACGCCCTTTGCTTCCAGGATGGCATTCGTCGCTGTGGCGAGGGAACAGATGTGAGTTACAAAACATTCGAGTGGTGACCATGATCTAGGGCAGAAGGAATACAAAGGCTTACCAACAGTTGTCCCGTGATGGATGGCGTCAAACTGGCCGCTCCACTGGTCTTGGTTCTCTAGCAACTTGCGTATTTTGTCGATGCCATTCTTCACGCCGATGCTCTGGTCCTGCGGCGTCGACGGTGTCTTCGCCCGAACCGTGCTGCCGTTGGGGGTGATGACGCACACATCGGTGAAGGTGCCCTATTCTGTCAGTATGTACGGCGAGGCGACAAGAAAAATAAAGAAAGAAAAAGCGAAACCGGCACGGTCTTACACCAACATCCACGCCGAGCAGATAGCCCGAGGAATTGTCTGCTGAACCCATTTGAATCGTGTGCTGTTTTTTCTTCTTCTCAAGAAAAGTGTATCTCCAAGAAACGACGAGGGGGGTTGCAACACAAGATCGATTAAGAGAGTAGATCACGAACTCTACTTCAAAAAATGCTGTGCATCGTCACACGCAGCTCTCTGTATTATACAGGGACCTGTCAAGCTTCACATGCGATAAGCCGCTCCAGGACTAGTGTACTGCCTATCTCTCATCGGATGTGATGCTGCCGTCGACGTGTCGGGACGTCTGGCGCCCCAGATCCGTATTTCTCGAGAGCCTCTACCCATGCATAGCTCGTGCAGGGGTCGTCTTTCCAGCCCCGTCTTAGCGCGCTCGAAGCTCACACCAGGCTTCTTCTAGCGTTCCGACGGCTGATCGGAAGCTAAAGGGTGCGCCCGATGAGAAAAACAAAGGAAGCACTACGGAGTATGAGAGAACAGCAGAAATGCTGAGCAGAAAACCAAAACGGCTTTACTAGTCGCGCTCGTATCAGACCCATTTCATTCGTAATCTTTGTCTACCGCTGCCTCTTTATCATACACCACCCGCCTGTTTCCCTTCAGGGTCGTCGCAGTTCCCACCCGTCTGAGAGCCGTCCACCAGCCCATCCATCAGCAAACCCATGGTTCCCGGCACTGCAAAGTCCATAGTTAGGGCGTCCAGCGCGACGTTGTCAAGCGGAAACATGAAATCCACCCCTCCATCGCGTATGCCGCCAACGTTGGCACTGTTGCTGCCCGCCGCACCACCACTGCCGTACCCGTAGCTGTTGCTGATGTATCCGCTGTTATTTCCACTGCTGTTTCCGTTGTCGCTGCTCACCGCATGGTGCCTTTGTTGCAGTCCGTAGGCGAAGCTGGCGTTATCGTCTGCCGGCCCTGGGCGAGTCCATGCCGAAGTTTGGCTACCACACAGCGCTCCGTTGTTGTCAGTAGCACTGCCGGCGACGCTACCATTTGTTGAAGTGCGCACATCTCCTGCTTCATTTCCTTCATCCCGGCCAATATTCACACTGCCAGTGTCTTGTAATGGGGTCTTCTGTCCGATCATATCGTCAAGCATAGCAGAGAACTCGCCATTCGATGCGGCAAGGCCAGCGCCAGCAACCACAGAGCTAAGGGCTTCCCGGGCGCCCGGTCGCAGATTAGCCACGATGGGGCAGCGCGGCTCCTGGATGCCCCGTTCGATGGACTCGAGCACGGCCTCTTTGACGGCTTCGAAGATGTCGCGGTACTTACGGGCACCGACCCAGCGCTCTGCAATGATGTACAGCACAATGCTGCAGGCTTCCATGTCCCTGCTGGTCGACATGCCAAAGACTTCGCGCGGCGCGCTCCAAATGCAGTAAAGCATGGTGAGGCCTGGCAATTAGCGACGTATACACAGAAAGTACAAAAAATACAGAAAACGGAGGACTAGCATACCCGCAATGAAAATCGAGTGCAAGGCCATGATGGAAAAACCGACGGGCACGTTCTGGTGTATTGTCTTGTAGGTGCGGCATACGCCCCCGCACGCTTCAGCGCACTCCTTGAGATAGCGACTGTCGGAAAGCTCGAGCGATACGATGATGGGGTGCAGCAGAAACGTGATGCACTTGTAATAGTAGATCATCTATACAGTTAGACACGGGGCAGGAGAGCAACGCCGGAGGTCAATATACTCACATAATTATCGTAGCCATCTACCAGCAGCAGATCAAAATTGGGCAGCTCATGCGCATCCAGCGGCATAGCTGCCTTCCATTGGTCCAGCCGGGCCATGAAGCCGTCCACATCGTGCATCAGCGCCGCCAGCGGCTTTTGTTTGTCTACACGGTAGATCGTCTGCTGGATGTCGGATTCAATGCGGCGCAGCCGGCAAATATATATGAATGCGGTCATCGTTGTCGATTTTGCCGGCGGAGTATGGAGCGTGTGTCCTTTGACTCCAGCCTGTTTGGCCCGCAGCACATCTTCGTCTTGCAGCAATTCATCGACATCGATGGGTAACTAGGTGTGGTTAGAATGGATGGCATTGCAAAAGTAACATCATACATGATCACAGAAAAACAACTCACTTCCACGTCGATATCCCGGTCCGATATAGCAAACGGTCGTCCCAGGATGATGGACACTTGCCGGTCTAGACAGTAGCACGTCCAAAAGACACGCCTGCGCATCTCTCTCTCCAGTACCGGGACATTGGGTGGCGGCGGCCGGTGCAAGCCTAGTTCGATGCATTGACGCATCGCCAGGCCCGTGTACGTCCACGCGCCCAGCCCCTTGGGTGAGCGTAGGTTGTAGATGGCAAACATCACAAAAATCCGTATCGACTGTAGGCCGTGGCAATGCGCAATAATCCGGTCCAGGTTCTTGGTCGCCTGCTCGCAATGCTGGTCCGAGAAAAACGCGCCGCGCTCACCTGCCGTCTCGAGGAAGCGGCCGCCGATGGCGTACAACATGTGCAAGACAGTGGTGCTGGCATATGTCAGGGGAGACGAATAGCAAGGAGACACGAGCGAATGGAAGCAACCTACTCAAATACATCCGTCAACGCCGCTCGTCCCTCGTGCAGCTGTCGCAGATACGGTGAGTGCAGTGCCGGCCAGCGCGTCGAGATGTGGTAGATGTAGGCACGGAACAGCTTGTCGGCAATGGCGTCAGGCACTTGTCCGAGCTCGATGCCCGCCTTGTTGGCGCTGCTTCCGGCCACCGTCGCGCTGGCCGACTTTGGGCTTAAATGGTGTTGCGGTTCAAATGACTCGTCGTCGTCTTCGTTGGTGGTATCGTAGCTGCTGCTGAGGCTGCCATTGGGGTTGCTGTTGTCGTGGCTACTGCCCTGGGTCTCCCGACTGCTGCTGCAGCAACTCGTGGCGTCTTCCACCGTGGAAATCTCGTGCACCTTCATCATCGAGTTGATAATGCGGCCCATGGTGATCTCTGACGTCGCGCCCACACAGCCCCCCAAACAGCCCACATGCATGTTGCGGATGACGTGCGTGACCGAGCTAATTGACCTGGTCCTGCCGGCAGGCTGCGCTGTAGCAGTCGCTGATCCATGACGTTGCTGCTGTGGACTGCTGCAAGAAGCGCACACGGCATCTACGCTTTGCTTCCGCCATCCTATAGTGGACTCAAGCTCGGCGAGACGCTGCTCGAATGCCTCGAGCTGATAGTGCTGCAGCTGCAGCTGCATCTCCTGTTGCCTGGGCTGTGGTATCATCTTAGACGATGGCAAATACTGGCACTGTGCACCGAAGGACCGGCAATTGAAGCATGGTTGCTCGCCATTGCATTTGTGGTGTATGTTAGGGTGAGTCATAAAGAGAACCTACATGGGTCGTGCAAGACTTATCTGCTTCCTCGATTTGCATCTTTGGCAGGCCATGGCGACCCGTGCCCGCTTGCTGGGACGCGGCACGTCTGCGACAAACACCGTCGTCGTCGACTCTCCGTCGTTCCCGGCCGAATTGGCATCTCCATGGTGAGGAGGACTACACATGATGTGACGCGCTGTTGATGCGTGGGGTTGAGTAATATTTTTGGTTGGTGTGAAAATAAAAGGGAGCAGTAAAGAAAAACAGTGACGAAATACCAAGCACTATGTTGAAAGACTTCATGAATGAATGCGAACGCAAGATAAAGAGGATGATCACGGAACCCCGATATGTTCCCGCGTCTGGCGCTCTCTTATCATACATGGGCTCGACCCCACACCAATAGCGTTATCAACAAGAGGTTGTCGTTCTCCGTTAGTCTTGCCAACTATGTCGTACATTGTTGTGTAGTTACGAAGGGTATTACGATTACGGCCCCCACGGAGCCCAAAAGGAGACCCAAGGCGGTCAAGAAGAAACAATAACCAGTACAAAATACGCTAATATAACGTTACTAGTATACCTATAGCTAACACAAAAGGTGCTGGTACAGGGATAACTAACACGGGAAGATGTAGCTAAAGAAAAGGCATAAAATAATAACAATCAAAACCACCACTACCGAAGGCCTAACAAACATTTAAGACGCCTTTCGCCGAAAAACCACCAAAGTGAAGGCGCGCAGGTGTAGCCCCTAGCGTCGTTTCGCCGAAACGATTCCAACGATCGGCCGCTTTGTTTAGGTGCAGTTCTGGCGGAAAGATAAATTAAGGCAAGCGCGAGGCGCGAATTTTTTTTTTAAAAAAAAATCTATTTTGCTATTACTTTTATATTATTTTAAATAGTTTAAAGAACCGGTGAGACTGTCGAGGACGAGGTCGACGGCGATATCGTAAGTTTATTTGTTAACGACGACGAGGCGGAGGAAAAAAAAGAATAACTTAAGTATGCTCGATAAAAAAGTATAACGGACAGCCGTTATTATAACCGTTGTTATAGCCGCCAAGGCTAAATAAAAAAAGTAAAGCGAAAACAAAGTTTTTAAGGAGGTAAAAGTATACATTAAATGGGGAGGGATACTATACCCCCGGTGGGACTCGCAACTCACTCTCACATTTGAGTGTTGCCGTCGCATGGTAAACAGAGGCGGGTGGTTGCCGTACTCTTCTTCTATATCGTCCTTTCTCGCCATCCCTTTTTGTGATGAAGACTTCTGAGCAGAAGTCTTCTCACGCGCGTAAGCGTCACATCGTTTCTAGCTACCTCATATTAGCTCCTTAGTGGTTGTTTTAATCGTACTTTCCTTGAATAGTCACGATTGTATATCTCTTTCTTTTCGAATATGCTTCTTTTTTCTTGTTGTCTCTGTGTGTGTGTCTCTTCTTCTGATCAGATCTCTTCTCCTGCTCGCGTATTTTTCCTTGCAGACTCCTGTGGAGCCTGTAATCTCCCAGCTCTCGCCCTATACCGCCACGCTTTCTGCGCCACACTAGGCCTGCTGCTAAATGGTTGTACCCTCTGCTTAAAACAATAATGAAAACAAAAGAAAATACAAATAGGGGTAACACCCCCCGCCCCGACTCACCACACATTGCCAAAAGTTATCGAAAGAGTGTCTAATAAGCACCCTTTTTTTCTAAATATATGGCCACGTTAATTGCTAGCACGAAGTTAGCCGGCACAGGATTGGCTGACACAGGAATGACCAGTACACGAAGGTGTGGCTTGGAACGTTGGCTTACGTTTGACTGTTGAAGAAACACCATTAGTGGTGGGTTCTCCACAAAGAATCCCATGCTACTGTAAGCCTGCCATTTTTGGCGGCTTATCCATATGAAGTCACAAGTAGAGGTGATAGATTTGGTAATGAGAAAAGGCCCTCGTATGACGCCCTTCGGGAGGGGGTAAAAGAGGCGTGGGATAAAATTCCGGGAGTTTTGGCGAAGAGAGTTGGCAACGATGCGTGAAAGGATGGAGGCCGTTATTGCGGCAAAAGGAGGCAACACGAAATTCTGACGATTTGCTTTTGTACCGCTATTTTACTAGTGTTTTTTAGTCGAGTGGGTATTAACCCTGTCGTTTTAAATACTTTCGACGGGCGCGCTTTTTTTCCCTTGCTTCGTCAGTACAGAGACAGACGAGACAACGTTACACGAGAACCAATGGGATTTTTTGGATTACATGTGTAGCTCGAAGAAATGTGACAACAAAGCAGAGACACGCGTTATTTTGGCGGGACCTTTGTGAACAGACCCTGGGCTAGTGCAAGCTTCGTGCCACATAGTATATAGCAGTTGTATGTCCCTCTCCGCAAAATGACGTATCCTTTGGTCGTTCACTGTGCACCGTGCCGTTTTCCGTACTTTTAAGAGAGCGGGGTGTATCTTCGGTCTTTATCGGGGCCGATGGATGCCGACCGTGAGTAAGATAGTGGTTGTTTGTATATAAGAGTTAAGAGCAAATGAGTGAAACCTCGACTTGTTCGTCTAAAGGCAACAAGAAACAAAGAATATCAAAGAGCAATTCAGCATAAACTTCATTTATCAACTAGTTCTCGCCAATTTTTTAAAGCAAACTATTAAAGTAACCGCACTCGAATAATATAGCAACCTTCAAATCGATGCTTTCGGCGTCCGACGCAAGACCACGGGCGCAATTCTTCAGCGGCAACACTCGCATCAATGTAAGCTCACGTCATTATCATCTTCTTGTTAACACTTTCGTTCCTGTCGCATTTATTAACATAGATCCTCGTTCCTGTCAGTTTCTCCGAGACGCACTGTCCCTGCCCACATAGCTGGCTCTTAGTGCTTTCGCACAGGCTGGCTTGTGCCTCGTCATCCCGACGCAGGTAACAGTACTGCCCGCGTTCCTATATCTAGCCACAAACCTCATAGATTTTTTGTTAATCTCACAGTTTGTCCGCGCCAACCACCGTATAGACGGTGTCGTTGTTAGCAAAGTGAGTGCTCAGATCCCGGGTAGCACGACGCCCTCTTCGGAGCCTTTGCTTGCCATCAAGCTCGCCGCTCGCAGCAACCATCCTCTGGGAACCGCACATCCGCATCTCGTCAAAATTGGCGGCTTCTTCCAACAGATGATCCGCCACTTGGATAGCAACAGTCAAAACTACAACTACCTGGGTGCCCAAACATACCTCGGCGTTAAACGCGCTACAGCCAACGAGATTATAGTTATAGTTTATTTCCGGGACTATACTAGTCTCCACAAGTTTACACACACGGCTGAGGTACACAAGACGGCATGGCGGTATTAGAACAAGGAGGTAATAAAGGACCCTGTGGCGGGCCGGCAGTTTTCCATTATGCACGAGACGCTGCAGATGCCGGCGCACAGCTGGGAGTCGATTTACATTAATTACCATCCGACAGGTATCGGGGCAACGACGTTTTCTATCCAAACAAGTTCAGAGGACGGCATAGCCCGGACACAATGGGCCAACCCACTTGTAGATGCCAGCAGGAATGTGTTGAGCACGAGCAAGGGTCGCATGGCGGCGAGTAATGGCGATGAGGACCTTGGCTACAAGACTGTTCAGTAGAGTGCAAATGGTGACGAGAGGTGACGAGATGGTACCGAGATGGCTTTGGTGTTAAAGCTGTTAAAGTGATTTGGTGGGGATGCAGTGGACGTTGGCGAATTTATTCATTTGCAATCGAGAGGGCGGCATTGCCCTCCGAGGCAGTAAACTAGTTTCTATTACAGGGTTAGAGATGTAATAAATGTCGGAGGAAGGCTCTTCTCTGGAAGAAGTGGATGAGTAGTAAATAAAATGGTGTTTAGGAAATGTCAAGACGATTATGCTGCCGCGGTTCAACGCTCGGTGGTAGCCACTGTTTATACTGTTGCATACCGTATCTCAAAGACGTTCGCCAAGATGCAAGACAAAATTCAACGACAACCAAATACTTCATTACTTCTTACCACTATCAGGAAAGACGAGATAGTCAGACTTTATATATCCATTGTCCATCATGGTTTCACACGGCTTGATATTATAGGCCAGCGGCCTCATTGTCTCCTCGAATTTTAAACCGGAAACCGGATTCAGTGCAAACAACAACTCCCGTTTTCTAAGTTTTTAACAAATAAAGTTTACTAGGTAACAACGAAATTCCTGCCATTTTTAAGAATGATTAATGACGTTGTTTCGACAACAACGGGACGCAGGGATCAGCTGTGTAAAACATAACCCGGAGAAGGTGCACCTTCCTCATATGCAAGTTCTTTTTGGCTTTTAATGAATTAGAAAATACTGGAGGAAAAAACAATCACAGATAAATACAGTGCAGATGCATATTGAATTGTTGAGTTGTGTTACAAAGGCACTTCCCGGGAGGTAGTTGACTCTTCTAGTTGATCATGCTAGGGTAGTTTATGTTCTTGAAGGAAGAACTTGAGAAGGTGTAACGATCGAACAATAGGTCAACGCGTCTAAGTAGGTGGGTGTGTTTTCTGTATGCAGTAATGGCACAGGAATACAAGTTCATGTAGGTTTTTAATTCAGACGATCGGTAGCGACTGAGGTTCGTCCCAAAGGAGGGCGATCCTCAGTCCTATGTATATCTAGCTATCTCATTCGTATCTCATTCTGTTGTCTCATACCGTGTATGAGATAGTTTCGTAGCTAATCCTCTGTGTTTGTTATCCGCCACACTTCTGCGCCACATACGCCTTTCCGTGTGTGTTTTTTCCGTTCCATACGCTATCCCCTCTTGGCTTCGTGTCAGGCGGCCCGTCACGCAGGCCGCGTGAGGTCCTCCTTTCTTTTGTTCATAACATAAATTACCTCAGTTTATACGTTTACCTTTTTTGACAATAAACCATTAACTGTCCGGAGAGCCATACGGTACTAGAGACGAAACAGCAGAGTATATAATTTTAACATACACCGAAACACCACCACGGCCGTCCGATCAACACCGAACTTCCGAAAAACTCTACCGCCGGTTATAAACGGGTTATACGACGAAACCACTCCTCCTTTAACTTATCCGGAGCGATAAGCTCTTAAAATATAACTTAACGAAATAGCTCGAATAATCGCCAGCACTTAACCAGTAATCCCACGCCCTTACCCTGCTTCATTTACTTTGTCCACTCCGTCTTTGCATTTTCATCTTGTTTATTTATCCTGTTTTGTTTTGTCTTTGATCTTGTTTGTTTTGTTTTGTTACGTTGTTTGACCACTACGCGCTCCCACAAACCAGAAAGTTTATACACCTAGTTATGTGATAGTTTTTTCCCTACGAGGGTTATATCTAGCTAGACGTAAATAGCCAGGACTGGTTGAGAAAGGCAAATAATAATAATAATATAACTGCTTTCTTTAACAAAAAAGGGGTAAAGGTACATTGAATTAACGAAGAGATAGCCTGGCAAACAGCTTCCGTGACCTGCTTCGTCGCTGTTTCGCCTCCCAAATCCCTTGTCTTAATGCCTTGCTGGCACACAGTACCGTAATAAAGCCTGCCCTGCTTTTTCCTCTCCCAGCCACTTCAGCATTTCCGCGCTAGACCAGATTGTGCCCACTGGATTAGCCACACCCTTTCCCATAATATCAAAAGCGCTACCGTGTACTGGCTCAAGGAGCGACGGATTGGCCCGGCTGGGATCGAAGTTGCTCGAGGCTGTCACGCCAATAGACCCGGCCAGTGCCGCACCTAGGTCGGAAAGGATGTCCATGTGCAGGTTCGTAACGACAATAGTGTCGAGCGACCGCGGCTTGTGCACCATGCGGATCGTCGCGGCATCGACGAGGACTTTGTCCCACATGACATCCGGAAAGCCTTTTGCCACTTTGTCTGCGATCTCGTCCCAAAGAACGAGGCCGTTGCGCAGCGCATTGCTCTTGGTCACCACTGTCAGCAGCTTGCGCGGCCGAGACCGTGCCGTCTGAAATGCGAACCGCATGATGCGCTCCACACCCACCGGCGTGAAGATTGCCACATCCGTCGCAATCTCCCACGGCTGGCCGCGGTGTGTCCGACCGCCCTGGCCGGCGTACCCGCCCTCGGAGTTCTCAAGGACGATGATCCAGTCGATGTCGTCGTCACGGTCAGTGCGCAGGGCCGTGTGTATGCCCGGGAATGCGCGGACGGGCCGATCATTTGCATACTTCTGGAGCGGTCCGCGGATGGCAAGCAGCAGGCCCCAGAGAGAGATACATATGATCTTGCACATCTGCAATTCATAATCAGAATTAAGGACGTGTAGTGACAGGAGTGCTGAAGATCAATGACTTGCCTGGCATTCCAACACTGCCGAACAGAATGGCATCATACTGTTTCAGTGTTTGGAGTCCGTCCTCTGGCATGTACCGGCCCGTGTTCTTGTAGTAATCTGTGCCCCATGGTAGCTCCGCAAACTCAATGGAAAAGGAACCTAGAACCTGGCTCAGCTTCTGAACAATGGCGACGGCTGATTCCACGACTTCGGGCCCGATACCATCACCGGGTATGGTGGCTATCTTGTAATGCTTGTTTTGCGTTAGTGTTTGAGCCATCTTGTTGCCCAGTGTATGAGACAATGTTGTATACTGGAGGTGAGTCGATCATCAGCAGCAGCAGCAACAGAAAATACGGTAACGTCTTTGTGGTCAACCTAGAAAGAACACTTGTCGTGAGGTTTGGGTTTTAATGACGCCATCTTTCGGAACTTGCTTGTTCTTTACAAGAGATGGTACCGAATAAAAAATCCGAATCCCTGCGAAGTCGGCCTTTTCAGAATGTGTTTTGCAATTCCGTGCACCAAAAATGAACCAGAAAGACAAGACTTCGGAGAACCACGATGTGCCCGGAAGATGCGACGGACATGTGCTTTGGACTTAGTGCGGATAGAGGAGCCGATGTCGTAATCGTTCGTGGTGTGGTTATCCGTCAGTGGGGGGTCCATTAATCTGAATGTAGCTGCACTTTTACACCAAAACACGCATTTTTCAACAGCACCATCTAAATTATATAAAAATTACAACGACCTAGGAAAACGTTGGCAGCGTCATCCGAATATGGGATTTCGATAAAAATATTTTAAGGAGTTTCAATATTTGTTTTTCGTAAAAACAGCGCCGAAAAGCTATGATGACATTCTCAATTGATATAACTTACGAAATTTATTAGTTTAAAAAATATAGCCTCGTATACTCATATAAAAATAAAATAAAAAAATATAATATAACGTGTGTCACGAACGGGTCGTCGAAGTTGGTAAGCGTAAGACGTATGGACTTGAACGTCTGCTAGGGTCGCAAGTTAGCCTAGTATCCCAGTAGCGGAAATAAAAAAGCTAGAAAACACAAAAGGAAAGCTTACCTTAGGATCGATTGTGTGGATGGAGCCGCGGTTCTTTGCCGCGATTGTCGGGTCATCGAACAGGCAGAGCGGAGGGAATTATGCGAAGCGCGTCTCTAGATGGTCCTCGCAGGCCGTGAAGAGTATGTTGCTGGCCGCGTGGAAGTGTAGGTCTTCGCAGTTTGTAGTGTCGTCAATGACGACGAGGTCTTGGTTAGTAAGCGGCATCGGAACCGGCTGCCGCCAGTATCTAAACACGGCCAGCGTGCGCTGGACAGGCGGTCCGACGACGTATGAGAGCACCAGGAATAGTACCGCAATGGCAATGGTTTATATAGGAACAGTGCTGGCCATGGTGGCGCGTAGAAACTGTCATAAATAGGAATAGCTTTTCCTCTCTCTGCACCTTTTAGTCCGCACGACTCTAATTGTTATATACTTTCTATTTTCCCCTTATCTATGTTGTACCTAATCCGTGAACAGGAAAGTACTGTTGACAAAAGCTGGTTAGACAATGCAGTGCACTGGAACAACTGGAACGAGGCACGGCCGATCTCTGCTTTATTGGTAACTCGATCTCCGCAGTAAACTTACTGAAACAGAGTCGGCGTCAACGTGGTTATCTCTCGTAAAATAAGCCATCGCGGAGTGCCATTGCATTTGAAAATGACTGTGAGTGCAGCTCTTTTTATCGTCTTTATATTTATTTTTCTTCGTTATATTTCCCGGATAACAGAACGTCTTTTACCTCCCAGCAGGTCCGAACATATTATCACGCTGAAATCGATGATAGAACCTTGGTTAAGGCGTTAATTAAAATAGGAACTGGGTTCCGGTTAGAAGAAGTATAGATATTAATTTTTTTTGTTCAAACAGATCTAGTGAGAGAGAGCTAAATTCCTATAAGAGTAAAGTGTGCAATCGTCTGGCCGGATATGCCCGCGAAAATTCCTCTTGCCGGTGGCCTCACCCGGCTTCATGTTTGCGCATATTGGCCTGGATGGGACCTGCATTAACAGTTCTCCGACTTAATGGTACAATGTCAACGCTGCTTATGGCCACCGACGTTGTGTCTTCTTAGAGAGATCTTTAGCTATAAAAGAGAGCTTCTGCGCCGGAACCAACATGTAGGAGGATGCAGGACAAGTTCAACGGGCTCGACAGTCGGCAGCTTTAAATCCTTTAAACATATCCAGAATCGGTCGTATCGCGACAGCTAAGATGGATCTCTCTGTAAAGGTGAGTATTCTACAAGATTTAGTTCTATACCTAACAAAGACCTAATAAAGCTGTCTATAGTTAAAAGACGTACCATTATTACAAATGAAATACTTCGTCAACGGGACATTGGTTTCTGCGGCATCGGACAAGACTTTTGCTGTCGACAGTAAGCTGCTTTAGTCCGCAAAGATGTATGTCTTAGGATTCGTGGAGCATTAACTAGATGCATTGCTGCCTAGATCCCTCGACCGTGTAGCACATTGCTTCCTGTCCCGAATTCGACCCAAAGGACACGGAGGCAGCCGTGGCCGCCGCTCAGGACGCGTTCAAAACGTTCCGCCACGTACCAGCTCGGACGCAGGCACGTCTCCTGCGCCGGTGGTACGAACTTATGATGGAACATCTGGACGATCTCGCTAGGTGTACGCATCTGTGCGAATAGGAAAAAGAGCCTATATAACTTAACTACGGCTTCTGATTGGTCCTTATATGTGTGCAGATAAATTCAGGTTATAAGCTTTTTGGTCGCCGTTTATCATCTTTCCGAAATAAAAACATCCCAATATCAAAAGCACCAACAAAATGGCCTCCTACCATCCGACAGACTTCCTGTCCCGCCTCCTGAAGCCGTATACGAGTTACGAGAAACCCTTAAGGAGACACAAGTGAAGGTCACGTAATCCCACGAGACCTGAAGAGGCACAACAACAAGGACTCCGGGCCGGAGAAGGCGAAGCAACCTATGTCGTAGATGGAACAGACAGGGACAATACAATCAACCGAACCACCACCACGTTGGTGGCCAACCCGTGTTCTTTTGTGTTCACTTCAATTCTCCTCTATTCCGTTCATCTCAGTACTATTCATTTATGTCGGAACGCAGCCAGCGTTCCGACAAGCCCTCCGCGCAAAGGCTCTCAAGGAGAGGCTTGTGGAGATGTGGACAGCCCGGCACTGACGGAGCAGGGTGAATGTAAGGTTGTATGTTATGTAGGAGATGTGGCGGCTGCTAGGGTATTGTATTACGCAGGCACATATTTTTGTCTATTGTTTTCGTTACACTCTTACTGCTCATAATAGTTTTAATATTAACAATACCGATGCACGTCACTGGTGGTAGTAACGAGACTAAAGGATCAAAAAAAACTTGTTTGACTAAAGGCCGGGATGTATGGGCGCTAATACAAAAGACTAAAAAGGCCCAAAGCCGCAATAACGATAATAAGTCGATGAATATTCGAAAAATTCAAGGGCTGATATAGACAAAAAGAAAACGAACCGAATCATCCGCCCTGCTTTTTAGTGTCATACCATTTACCACCGAGCCAAAGGGAGTACTAAATTCATTATGAATTATTTATGTACCACTCGCCGCACAACTACGAAGTAGTACATGTGAAAAATCCAAAGATTTATAACCCACGCATTTTGCTGTTTTTCTGCTTCTCCAACTTGTTCAGATCTCTTCAACAACACCATAACACCGCTAAGATGACGCCCGCAGAACTCCCTCTGGCTGACGATTGCAGCAGCGAGGCCAGCACGGATTTCACGGATTTGACAGATCTCACGACCACCCAAACAGATCATCTTCTATCGGCCGACGCCGGTACCATCCCAGAGAGAGAAACAGAGACGCAAACAAGGACGATTGAGCCATCGACCGGTTATGAAAAGAAATTACCCACACCCGCAGCTCCCCTCGATGAGGATAATGTCTACCGGACCATTGAAGAGGCCATGACCCGCGCCCAGATCCACGCCGCCTGCCGCCTGCACGAGGCCATTTTAACCGTGACCTCTGCCATTAACACGATTGTCACTCGCTGGACGGACTCAACGCCGCAGGAAGCCGCCATGGCCGCCAGCATGTACGAGGTCCACATGGTTGTCTACGACCGCCCGGCCGACACGATCCGCAAGAGCATGAGCGCCGACAGTTTGCAGCGGGCACGCTGCATGATGCTGCAAAAGGTGCTGCGTGCCGTCCAGCTTTTGGGGTCCGCCGCGGCCACATCGGTCGGCCAGGCCTTAGACGTGCGCAGCCAGGGCGTGATGCATGGTCTCATGATACCACTGGCGGAGCAGGATGACACTGACACGAGCGTGTTCTCGTCATTTCTGGCCACGAGAGCCGACGCCTCGTTTGTGGCGTCGCTCGTCGCGTCGCTCGTCGAGGCAGGCATGCCCCTGGGCCGGATCCACAATCTCATCATGCGCTACGCGACCAGACACCTTGTCCCCTTCTTCTGGCGCTGCCATAACCACGGCCTCAACGACGCTCTGGGGCGATACCTGGGGCGATACCTGCCTCAAAGGCTGCACAATGCCAAGGCCGCCGTCGCTAACGCGGAGGGGGCCATCCGCGTCGAAGCCGTAGAGAACATGATTGACAGGCCCGTTTGCGACCGTATTTGGCCGGGTAAATGGGCGAACCGAAAGCGCTATGACGCAATGATCAAGGACCTCGTGGCTGTGCCCGTTGCATTGCATGCCGCGCTGATTGTCGACATGGTGGATATGGCCATCGACATTGTGTGGTGGCAGACGACGCGGCGGAATGTTGTGCAGTGGTTGGCCCTGATGGCGTCGGGGCGGACCAAGTGCCGAAGACCTAAGGACGACGATAAGGATCTCCTATTAGAGCACTTAAGGTTTGCAAGCAAGCCGTCGCGGCTTCTCATACAGCCAAGCATCCACAGCTGCGGAAGGAGCGGGTGGTGTAGAAAAGGAGGGTGGCTCAGTTGGGAAGGAGTAAAGAAACAATAAGCTAGGTTAGTTAAGAAAGAGTAATTTTTCGGCTAGGAAAGAGCGATGCACTATGCGCTCATCGCCTAATATTATCGGCAACTGCTCTCCATGAGACGATTTACCCCTTTTCTATCAGATCCTCAACCGTTCTTTTTTTGACGTCCTTATTACTACCGATCTCGAAGCAACGGCGGTACCAATCCATCGTATTAAATCTCACAATCTAAACGCTCTCCCATCATCACCTGTGCCAAGCAGCTTCGCTCCTCCTCTCCCATTCCACCAGCACCAGCACCAGAACCATGTAAGTAACAGTCGAATATGGTTCATTTCTTATATACAAGGTATACTAATCAAATATAAAATTAGGGAACCGTTTGCCTGGGTCGCCTTGCTCGCCTTACTCTATACGTTCTAGTTTAACAAGAAGGAGCGGGAGGCCAAGATGGCCAAAGAGGATAGCGAGGCGGAGCTCGCCCTACGTAAGGGCGAGCTCCTGACCTTGTCATACTTGTCTGGTGTCGAATGGTCGCACGGCCGTATGTCCACATTGGTGCAATGCTTTTTCGGGGTTCGCTACCGCGACGTGGCCGACCAGCTTGTGGCCATCAACAGCGCGATGAGTAGCGGCGCTACCTTCGAGGCCGCCGCAGCCGCCGCCGCCACCACTGCCCAGGCCACCAGTGCCCCTGAGGCCACCGCTGCCACCGACACTGCCGCCCCGTTTTTCAACCACAATCCCACCCCCGGCAGCCCCCAGGCCTCGGGCGCTGATCTCACCGCCTTTGGACTGCCCTGTGTCCCCCGCATGACGGCTCCAGACGCCCCGACATCCGCGCCCACTCCCCCTCCTGAGCTCCCCCCACCTGCGCCCGTCCACCTTGCCGCGCCCGCCACCTCCGATGTGCCCAGATCGCTGTCGCCCGGCCCCTCTGTAGCGCCCAGCGTGGCCAACTGGAGGCCCGGCCAGGACCTGGCCATCCAGATCAATCCCTCTCCCCCCCCAGTCAACAGCAGCACCGTGCGCCACCGCTCGCCGCGTGGACCACCAGGCAGACACCCTGCCCGGCTATAATATCATTATTCAGCCATGTTGCAGAAGAACGAGGTCGCCGCAGCTTTTTTTTTTTTGTTGTTGTTTTGTGTTCGTTTTTTTTTCGATGTTTTTTTCCGAGGTACATTTTCGACGCCGGTTTTTCGTCGTCTTTTTACATTTTTTTTTTTATTTCGACGGATTTCGAGGGCGTATTTATTATTTCTTTTTCTTCTTTAGACTTATACACTATTGACCGTGGACCTCAATGGAATTTCCGAGACTAAGCGGATAGGGCCGTTTTTGCTCCCATTTGATGATTTTATATTCTTCCACGCACATCGCATTCTATACAAAAATATCAAAGTCCAATACAATCGTTTAGAAGTACTACACGGTGTCGGTGATCGCACTTCATAATTATCCGATCTGTAGTCCTAACGGTTCCGAGAGGGCGGAATACAAGCCCCATAATTACCCGTATCACGAAGCAAATACCGGGACGCGGTTTTAGTCCTAAACATACTCCGTACTTGCTTCGTGTTACAAGGGCATTACCAATGCGAGTGCTGGTACTCCGTATATTAAGGATTTCATTCACAAACGCCCCACTCTATATAGTGGCCCTCCTTTACCAATCACGTCACTAAATTCGAATAAAATTCTTAGATGATGACAGAGGTTTTTGGCAGGTGATCCAGGGACTTCTTTTTAGATCATGAAAAGATATAGACTGTACTGTTTTATTTATCTTTATACATTAGATCTTATACTTGAAGCCTTTATTCTTAAAATCCGTGTAGTCCGTAAAGCCAGCCTCGTTTATGGCCGCCTCCGACACAGGCAACTGGGCTCTCAGCACGTTCTGCCGCCATATGTAGAAACCAAGCAACGTAGTAGATACAATTCCGGCTCCATATATACCACAGAGGGCACGAATGGCCGTCGGGTAGCGCGGAGCCTCGGCGGGAAAGAAGAAAAAGGGCGAGATGATGTTACCTGCAGCATAAGCAGTGAACTGGGCGCCGTTGGCAAACGTACGCTTAGTGTGGCCGGCCATGTTCGCAGCCACGATGGTCCAAGTCATGATAATGGCCAAGCCCGTGATGGGGAGCATCCAGGCGTAGGCAGCCAGATTCAGCTGCTTGCTCAGCGGGATGGTTAGGATGCCTATAAGGCCACCTAAGCCGGGCACATAGGCTAAAGTAGTGACAACAATCAGTGTGTTAGGTACCTTTGTCGTAATCCAGCCGCCGCCCACAATGGTAACAAACTGAAATGCACCACCGGGCATCTGGTGCAGGACGCTCTTGAGGTCGTCGTATCCGAAGCTCTTGAGTAGAGTGGTCAAAAAGTTGGATACGGCGCCGTTGATGAGGCCCAATGACAGGCCGCACACGATAGATAGGTAGATCTTAGGGTCCAGCAAGGCCTCGCGCACCTGGTACCAGAGGATGGTGTTATGCTTGATGCCCGTACGATTCCCACGTACACGCCATACGGCCACCAGGGATTCCTCGTAGGAAAATAAGATGCTCTGCTTGGGGGACGAGGGCATGCAAAAGAAGCACACAATTCCGGCGACGAAGCTTCCTAGGCCGGTGACGAGGAAGATGAGTTGCCAAGGTACGATTTTTGGGTTGTTTGTATGGCCCAGGCCCTAGGATATGCCGGCGCCAATAAGCTGCGAGAGCCCGTTACAACCGAGCCAGAAGGACATGCGTAGCGGCATTTCCTCTTTGGTCCAGAATATGGCGGTGATCAGCATCCAGGCCGAGCCAATACCGGATTCGGCAAAGCCCAGCACGAAGCGCAACACCATGATGCCAGAAAAATTTTTCGCGAGCACGGTAAACGAGAGGACGACACCCCAAACAATCACGGTGGCACCAATGAAGCGGCCGATGGGAAACTTCTGCAGACCGACAGACATAGGGTAGGCACCGATGAGGTAGCCAAAGTTGGTGATGGAAGCAATCCAGGCTGCCGCATCGTTTTGTTAGGAGCTGGGTTCCACCATGGCACGTGTGATTGCGTAGGTATACTTGCAATATTGATTACCAACTAGTCCCAGGTCCTCATTGAATCCGTAGGCGTGGGCATAGTTGAGAGTGCTCTTGTCAAGAAAGCTGAAAAAGTATACAATGCACATCTAGAAGAAAATGGGCTCAGCATGGCGCAAAAGGGTGGCAGGACGATCATAAGCTGCTGTCCATCTTACTTACCATGGGTAAGACAACCAGGTTTAGCTTGCGCAGCACACGCTTTGCCAGGATGTCACGTTCGGCTGGGTCCATCTGCAGCGACTCCTCAAACAGGCCGTAAGCTACGTCGTCGTGCTGGCCCTTGTCGTTATGCCGCCACTGTTTAACGCCTTCCTGCATCACGGCATGGACTTCACCCATGGCGATGTCTGCGATTGGCGAGGCAGTTTCTGGACCGGCAGCCTTCTTCGTGTCGTTTGCTGGAGACATGACGTTGTAACTTGCTTGTCTTTTAGTGGGACGTTTTTACCAATGGGGCAATAACTGGAAAAAAAAAAGAAAATAAATCGGCAGGCATTTAAGAGGAACATTTTCTGGGACCGTCTCCTTTTATGTGCAGGTTCGCAGCCTCCCCGCGTCCCTAGGACTGCTCCTCAATGGCCTGGTGTTGTTGCTTCTCCGCATGTCCCATTGTTTGAAGATCGCAGGTATTGTCATACACCTTATCAGCCGGGTTCGGAAAATTTCTCTTCTTAGTTAGTGTCCGATTTTGATCCGATCTTTAATCGTCCCGTAAATGATAAGAGGGGTTGGTTGTACGGAGTATGTTGGAGTTAATTATGCGGAGTACAGGTGTATCGTAAGGAGAGAGAGGCCGAAATCCTAGCGTTAGGTGATTAATAGGGTGGGGCCTAATAAGGCATATATGGGCGAATATTCTTTTAGCCTTTTAAGCTGTCAGTAGTGTTGAGAGGAGACGTGTGGGACATGAGCATAGACCATATTGCTGGTCATCTAAACCGGGCAGAACGATTTGTACTCCGTAAAGAGACAGGTGCGTCGCTGTTGATTTTCAGGGCCGTCTTACGAAGGGCAAGTACCTCATCACATCACATCAAAAATAGACATGCCTCGGGCACCGCGTGTACTCCAAGCATGTGAGGAATGGTGAGAAGACAAGCGATTCCCTGATGATGTAGCAAGATGTCATGACCGCTAACCGAACTGGCAACCAGCCGATCGCGGAAGATCCGATGCAGTGGTAGTCGGCCACAATGCTATGCGTGCCTTTCCCACCGGCGGGAATGTCACTGGTCCGACGATCTGCTGCCAGGCGGATTCCGTGTATTTGCGGTTGATGGTGCCAGTAGACGTCGCAACCGGCAACCATCACTCCCCGTGGAGGACTGCGATGGTAGCAAAGACGTGGCGGCCACGGACGATCTGCTTGGCCCTGAACTACGACGGCGTGTATGTCAAGTATTTGGCGAACACCACCACGGAATGGAGCTGTGTGGGTGCATTGATATGGACAAATTTCAATCAGACGGCTGGATATAGCGATCTGTGAACCACCGAGCACTACTGCATGCTATTACGGCCTTGTTAGCACCATACCTTGGCGACGATGAAGTGGCTCGCATGGATGGAAGATAAAATAACCGTGGCTTTGAGACGTCAAACTCATTACTCCGCCACTGCTTGACCAAGTCCCGTGCGACATCACGCCAGACATCCGACCAGCTACATGTGATCTTTATCTAGATAAATCTGTGCCTTGCGCTTCGCGAGCTTTTGGCGGCCTCGTCGTCCCTTGCGTGGTTATACTATGGGCTGGCTATTCGCCAAGCACAAGCGCTTCGTATGCGCATAGAGTACAACCAGCGCCACGATCCACGCCAACAAGAGATCCGCCGCCGCACATTCTAGGCCTGTATAGTTATGGATCGTCTAGTAGCTCTCTGTATATTCCGCACCCAGACTATCGACCCGGGCCTTGTGACCATTTACCTGCCGGCCAGCGACGTGGCCTTCGCATTTGGTTATAGTGCTCCCGGCCTTCGTTTGGACGAGCTGGGTGCCCGCGCCGGCTGCCGAAGCAGTCCATCCATTACCGACTCTCTCTATTTTGACTAGCCGCTGAACCTGCGGCCGTACTGGATTAAGACGGCAGTCCTTTGGGGTTATATCGCGTCCGACTACGTCGACTACGGCCGCCGCAACGTTGCTGTGCCACTAATGGAGGGGCCTTACAGTAGCCACAATCTCGCTATGACCGAGTGGCATGCGGCACTCCCCGCGGAGATACGGTGGAGCGAGTCCAACTTACGGGCTCACCGCTCGCTCGGCCAAGCCGCCCTGTTTGCTGAAATGCATTTTCTCATTGTCCATGCTAGCTTTGTTGTGCTACATGAATACCTGCCTTAAATTGCCGAGTCTCCGGCGCCAACCAGTCACCAGCCGTCTGGAGGCTCACCGCTGTTATCTGGATACGATCGCGCCGGCGTCGCTTTTACTCACGTGGACGAGCTGCTTATTAACGCTTGCGTGGATGGCACTTCTCAGGTGGTAAATATGGCGCGTTCTGTGATGGCCAGCAATGTACCGTGCAGCATTGGCATGGGGGTGGCCATGGTCACTGCTTCCAGCGTTTTGCTATGGTTCATTCACTGCAGCAAGCAGACAGCTCCCAGTACTTCTTTTGATCACATTGACCATGTTCAAGCGGAACAGGATATCACGTTTTTGCTATCGGTCTTAGACACGGCCTTTCCTCAACACTGGCGCTTAGCTCAGATATGGGCATCTTCCGTCCGACTGCTAGACCACTTTTACTTGGCACATTACATGTCGACGACTCAGCCTGATGCGACAGCAAATAGCGGCGGCGAAACAGGCAACGCGTGTGCGACGGATACACATGAAGATGACGGGGGCGGGCATCGACCGACCCAGCTCCAAGTAGGCGATGGACTACCAGATATTTCCATGATCCCGGACGGATTATACTATAAGGCACGTCTTATAACGGGCTTGAGCATGGAGATGCTAGATCTCCTGTATCGGAAGTTCTTAAGGCGTCACCGACAACTGCCGGCCGAGACAAAAGCGTAGACGCGAGATTGGGCGTACCAGTCAGAAAAAACCACGAACGCAGTCGTCTCACCGATTACTGAAGCGAGTGGCCAGACGCCATCAGATCTCTTGACCACCAAATTCTAGGAGTTTGACCCGGACTTCTCATTTTTAAACAGTTTAAATATAGACATAGACCCAGCCACGTGGGCGACATTCCACGACGATATTTTCTAAACCAAGGACGGGTTCCAATCTTTGCTTATCTCACAACTTAGCCTTACTATCTTGGTTCTCCAGGATATCATTCACTAGCTCGACCACGCCCTTCGCACAGCCGTACGACCCCTGATATCCCTAGCCGCTATAACCATAGTTGTGCACTACCCATCGGCGGTCTTTAAGAAAAAGTTATCTCTCCACGCGGACGCCGCCCTTACGCACGGGTCTAAATCCCACGATCTGGGTCACTATATCAAGCTCGCCGCGTCCGGTCTTGTCGAGGCCAAGGCAAATGATCAGAGCGCGATCGCTAATTCGTTTAGTAAAGCTAGCATCGATCTATGTATCCCAGTTACCCTCTTAGTAGCAGCCACTAACGACAGTGCTACCACCAGCAGTGCGCTGCATAATGTAACACAGCTCGTCCGGGCCGTCATCAGAGCCAGACGTGGCGATCATTGGCCATGGTTCGACTGTGCTACCGCTTCTAGTGCTTTTTCTACCGCTATCCGTCAGCTCGTTCCGCACTAACGGAATCTGGCCCCGGACGGGAACCACCCGGCTGTCCTGCACTCCACGGAGGGAAGCAGCACCAAGGCCGGTGCAGTTGACGACAATAGCTCGGCTCGAAATCCCGGGTGCCGTCCAGGCGTCGTTGAGACAGGCCAGATGCTGCCGATGGAAGACTATGCCGTGTCGTAGACACTGGCCGACCAGCCACTGCAGGTAGAGGGGCACGTTGATGCAGATGGACTGGAATGTAGCACCAAAGTCGAAACCGCTGGGGATCTCGGCTGATTCGAGCGAGCGAAATCCGAGCAGCACGGCCGCAAACCAAGGTTTAGGGGTCATGAGGGTCTCAAACCAGCGGCCGGTGGCGGTGTCTCGATCTTTGTGGCGTCCGAGCAGCTTGACGGCGTGGAAGATGACGCCAGCCTCGGGCACGTGGCGAGCCAGCCGGGCAAATTCTGGCCAGGTGTCCCGCTCCCAGCGGCTGTTGGCGGCGTCGGCCACGGGCATAAAATTGGCACCGGCGAAGGCAGATGCGTAGGTGGCTGGTGGATGGGCATCACCAGGAAAATTCTGGGCCACCACGACGATCTGCTTCAGCGGGTATGCTTTAGCCAGCAGCAGAGCCGAGGTCAGACCGGACACGCCAGCACCGATGACAGCAAGGTCAGCCATGAAGGAGTTGCGCTAACAGTCGGATGTTTTGTGTCTCTTGTTTTTTTGGGGTTTTACTTTTGTTATCCTACAGCTCTTACAAGCTTTTATATTCATATGCCCTATCCGTTGTGCTTTGTTCCTCATTCCCGATATTTCGTATAATTCGCCGTGGGCTTGTCGAGTTTCGGCCGGGTCCCACTTTCCGGCCCAACCAACGGAAACTAACCAGATTAGGTATCTTCAACCATAACAACAATTGCCATGGCTGATGGGTTGGAAATCAAACCGAGACGATGTCACAGATAAATATACAGACTAAGGCGGACTCGCTCGCTGGTTCTTGCTGTTCAGGAACTGACCCCGTCGCACATTAGTAGACATACGCTTTATCATGTTGGAGATAATTTGTTCCGGCACTCCATACGAGGTGAGCTCATATAAACCCTATCCAGACATGCTGTGCTACAGCTTTCCTAACTGCATCCCTTCCAGATTGGCCTACAGCATGGCCGCCAGGCAGCACCTCAGGTCCATGGCAGCATCCAGTTTTACCGGAAGTACTTTGAGCGCAAGAGCAAACTAAGCTGGGAAGAAGCCACAGCCGCGGCCTCCCGCTTCCAGACAGTGTTGGACACCCACGTGCCGCATTTGGTAGAGGAGATGCAGGGCATTGCCGATGGTGTAGGCGTTCCCTTCGCTTCGATCCTAGCCATCAACGCGCGATCGGAGATCGCCATGGGCCTGATGGACGACGGCTGCACATCGGTGGCCTGGGTGACAGACGCCTTCTGCGTCGCCGGCCAGAACTGGGACTGGGAGGACCCGCAGAAAGAGCGCCTCGTTTTGATGCACATTCGACCAGCGTCCGACCCTGTCCATCCACGCGTGAACCTGGACCAAATCACCGAGGCCGGTATCGTCGGCAAGATCGGCCTCAATGGCCACGGCGTGGCCGTTTTTCTCAATGCCCTCCGCGCGCCTGGCGTCAACTACAGCGCCTTGCCGGCACACATAGCCCTGCGGGTCGCCCTGGAGGCGCCGTCACGCGCCGAGGCGCTGTCCCGGCTGCGAGCAGTGGCCCCCGCGGCGGGGACGTCCGTGCACATCTTGGTGGCCGACCCGACCGGGACCACATCCATCGAGTGCACCGCAGTGGACATTGTGACGCTGGATCCCGTTGACGGGAAGCTGGCACACACAAACCACTTCCTGGCCGAGCATGCTTCCGGCGCCCCGGCCGGCGCTCCCTATGCCATATTTCCAGACACGTATGCGCGCCAGAAACGCATCACCCAGCTGCTGGCCGAGAGCAGAAACACTGGATGCGAAGCCATCCACGACAGCTCCAGTGCCGTTCGTCTGATGCAGACTCTGCTGTCCGACACGGACGGGTTTCCCGTGTCCATCAACCGCCAGAGCAGTCCACCAGGGAACTGCAGCTCGACGCTTTTTAGTATTGTCGTCGACACGCGGGCGCGCAGAGCCGTCGTCATCGAGGGACGGCCAACTGAGGGCGGACAAACCCATCATGTAGATCTAAATTAGAGCTTTTTTTTGGGGGGGGGGGGGGGGGGGGGGGGGGCGACAACACCCAACGAAATGATTTAAATGTAA